>CM036543.1:17564143-17569143 GCA_020745685.1 Tautogolabrus adspersus | reverse complement strand
GTAAGACTCTCGGAACCTGAAAAATCATGTGCCTTTATGGGTCATACATAAAAAAACTGAAAAGCAGTGGCGAAGACACTTTTATTATTGCATATTATGGTTAAAAAAATGCCTCAAAACTAAGCAACAAGTTAACAAGAGTCATCCAGGGTGAAAAAAAACAATTACTTTATGTTCCTTTCATGATTAAAGCAACCATTCTGTAGCAACTTCTTAGCTGCCGTTGCACATTTTGAGTTTCCCAAAAAGTAACTCCTCTGAGCTTTTACTCAATAAGTAACATCTTAGCCTAGTCCAGGCTAAGATTTATTGAACTAGTCCAGAGGGGTTATATTTCCACCCAGATGCTGCTGTAATGATTAGCAGAGTGGCTAACGTTCCACTGGAAACTCCCTCACCACTCACCACCAGGTGCTCTCAATCACCTCTACAGGCTGAAAGATGGAAAGGGGGAGGAGGGAGGAGAGGAGAGGCACTCAGTGACAGCATGTATATTTTTATGTTTGTTGTTTTTTCTCAGATAAATTAATGTTGTTGTTTTTTCTCATTTTCTTTCCCTTTCAATTCTTTCTTTTCAACCCCTCACCTGTGGTCTCTCTACCTTGTTTTTTTCTGTACCCCTTGTGTACTTCTCCCTCTCCTCCCTGTTATTGCTCCTTCCTTCCTCTTTCCTCACGCCCCTCCACTGACATTTTAATTCTCTTCCTCTTCAACACTCTTCCTCCTGCCCTCTTGTCTTTCCTCTTTTTCTTCAACTGACTGTGCTCACTCCAGGTGATTGAGTTGGTCCAGAAATATGGAGCCAAGCGCTGGTCTGTAATCGCCAAGCACCTGAAGGGGCGTATAGGAAAGCAGTGCCGGGAGCGCTGGCACAACCACCTGAACCCGGAGGTGAAGAAGACATCCTGGACCGAGGAGGAGGACAGAATCATCTACCAGGCACACGAGAAGCTGGGCAACCGCTGGGCGGAGATCGCTAAGCTGCTCCCTGGCAGGTAAGATAGAGAATGAAGATGAGAGAAAGGTGGAAAAAGAGAAGCTAGATGAATCACTGAAACCCATGATGGTCTGCTGTGCAATGTTGCGGTTGAGTGGGTGAAAGAGAATGGAGAACATAGAGGAAGAAATGAGAGAAGAAACTAATGAGAAAAGGAATAGAATATGCACATGGACGAGATGATGATACAGAAAGTATTCATGTTTTGTTTTTTTATTGAGGAAAACAAATGATAAGGGAAAAAAGGGTTTAAAAGATAATTTCAGAAAAGGGTTGGTCTTTATAGAGTAAGGCCTGGCATTAAATACAAAGATAAAGAAAGACAAGGAAAAAGATACTGTAGTTTGGAAATAATTATAATTACCCTGCACTGATAGCCTTATCATTTCTGTGTCTGTGTGACTGTGATAGCTTCTGATGTGCAGGTGTTGATAATGCTATCAACTACTACACGAGTTCCAGGATGTCTTTCTATGTTGCATTCTTGCAGGTATGCGTTTGTGTTTTGTAATAATAAACCTGTAAGTTAACATGTGTTTTTTTACTACGTCCAGGACTGACAATGCTATAAAGAACCACTGGAACTCCACCATGAGGCGAAAAGTGGAGCAGGAGGGCTATCTCCAGGCTGCAGCCAAGAATGGCAACTCCTCACTCTCCATCGGCCATCACTATATCAAGGCTAACAACCACATCATGAGTTTCCCTCATCACTCGCCCAGCCATGCACAGCTGCCTCCCTCATCGCCACTCAACTACACATACATCACAGAAACACACCGAGTGAGTGGGCTTTACGCCACGTTTTTAAAGCTGGTACAAAAAATGTGATTGATATTAATCGTTTAGCTGCCAGTGATTCATTTATCTGACGTTCTTTCCTATGTGTTTAACAGGTACCGTTCCAATTGGCACTTGGGCATTTGAATATCATGAACATTCCCCAGCATGGAACCGCTGCCATACAGGTAACAACAGCACAAATATGTTGCTAAATTGGTCGCTATTGTGAGAAATTAAGAACACAAAGAAGAGGTTTGAATTGTTGCTCAAATTTGCTGGCTGTTCTTTTTTTCCCAGAGACACTATAGCGAGGAGGACCCTGAGAAGGAGAAAAGGGTGAAAGAGATTGAACTCCTGCTCATGTCAACAGAAGACGAGCTGAGAGGCCAGCCTTCACTACCAGTGAGTTGTGCGTGTGTGTTTCAGAGTGACAGCACAATTTATGTGCATGTGCATTTGACCCTGGCTTTGAGGACAGTGGTTGGATGTGTGTGTGTGAATAAGGAGGAGGAAACATCTGGGGGGTCTGTTTCTGCAAAAGAAATGATGAAATAGGACCTTATCGCCATTTTTTTGTGCACGTCCATGACAGCTTGTGCAACACTACACAACACTTCTCTTACTCTTTACATTAGAGTTCCTTTTCTTCTTCTCTTTTTTCTCTTTTGTTCATTTTTACACCTCTTCCTGTATTGTCAGCGTTGCATTTTCTGTCTTGTGCGTGTTTGACACTTTTTACACTCACAACGCTGCGTGTGCTCTTATTGTCAGATGTAAATTCTTTCAAAGTGTTTCTAACCCTCACTCTTAACATCCTTTTCTCCCCCTAGATGAATTTGCCGTTTCCGAGCTGGATCAGCCATGGCTGTTTGACTGACAGCTCAGAGGGGATGGGAATGTTGTTACCTCATCACCAGGTCGGCGCTCCCGCCCTGCCTCTCGACCAAGGCTGCCTACCTGAGGAGAGCGCATCCGCAACACGGGCCCACAGCAACAATAACCGCAACAATAACAACAACAGCAACAGCCATCACAGCAGCCCTACGTTCTCAAATACTATTCCAGAGTTCATGGAGTCCGTCATTGACTCAGTAAGTGTCTGCATTTAGCTTGTTAATAAACTTTGGGCCTTCTCTTCCCAATTAAAAAAAGCATAGCAAGTAGGAACATAGATTTTACCCAGAAGTGGGCCATGACCCATATTTTCCCACCCTTTTCCTAGAGCCTCTCCTCAGTGGATGAGGCCAGTACCAGTGGGCTCTCGGATAAAAGCGCTCTCAGAACAGACAGGGTCTTACCCGTTCAGGGCTCAAGAACAGCTCATAGAGTATGGGATGGTTTCTGTTCAACTGGCATCTGTCCAACTCCAAAGCCTTCATCAGGCAGAAACCTTCCCTTTTCACCCTCGCAGGTAGCCATGGTAGCTGTGTGGCATCAGAATCCATCCAATCATTAACTTGCCACTTGATCATATCATCAACCAATCAGTTAGAACAAGTGTTTCTGCTTTATTTTGCTTTGCTTCTTTCCTTTGCATTTCTATAGTTTCAACCAATTCTGCTCACACGATCTGCCAGATTAAAACTAATTTGAAATAAATCCCTCAGGTTACATTGGTTAATATGTTTTCCTCCTTTTTTGATTCACAGTTTCTCAACCAGTCAATGAGCTCCGAACACTCCGACAGTGACAGTGTGCGTATGAGCTCGCCTGTGGACACTAAGCCTCTGATTGATCACAGTGCCAGACCCCAGAAGGAGAATGAAATGTGAGTGGCTTTATTACTTGTGTTTTTTTATGTAAAGCAGTGCTGCTGTAAACGAGATCTTACAATTACTGTTTCTCTCTCTTTAGGTTCAGAACTCCAAACATTCGTCGTTCGATCCTGGAGTCGTCTCCTTGTACACCAACACCTTTCAGGTCAGCCCTGGCCCTCCAGGAGGCCAAGTATGGACCCCTCAAATTACTGGTAAGAGTTTGAAATATTTTCCAGTCTTGAAAAATAGTCGCATTCACCTCTTTTGCGTTCACTTTAGCTTCTTGGTGTCTCACTGAAGCATTTGTGTCTTTTCCAGAACACCTCTTTGGAGCAGCAGATGGTAGAGTCGATCAAGCAGGAGCCGATGGAGTGTGCTATTGAGCAGCCTCCACTGAAGAAGATCAAACAAGAGGTACTTTCCACTCAACAAGAAGCACGTACACAACAACAACACGCAGACTTATGTGACACTGACATAAGACGTTTTAGTTTTATGCTGAAAACATACTTTCAGTTTGCAGTTGTGGTTGAAAATGTGGGTACCTTTGTTTTTCATTCTCTATTTTTAGTTTAACAAACACATTTTTGATCGACTTGAGGAATTATCAGAGGTAGTCATAAAGATCAGTTGTGTTGTTAGAACCTCATTAATGTTAAAATATAGGATATATGAACAAGTTGTGTTTTTTGGTTCTAGGTGGAGTCCCCATGTGAGAGGAGCCCGTGTATGCAGTGGGAAGGACAAGACCTCCACACACAGCTCTTCTCCCCCAACGGTCCTGCACAGGAAGTACCTGTAAGCTCTCCTTTCACCTTGATCTTTGATTACTGAGAAATATTTTTAAACTTATTCTTAACCACTGAAAAATGTTGATCTCTTCTTCTACTGTGCGTATGTACTCTAGTAACTGTTCTAGTATTAGATGCATCAATGTGTGTAGACCAGCTTAAATTAAGTTACTTATATTCTTTTCATTTTCATTCAGGACCTTCTCACCAGCTCAATATTAAGTGAGGATGGACACAAAGCCTACCACCCCTCAGGCAGAGGCATGGGCAGCCCGCTACAGGTTTGTACCATTCAATACATTTATTAAATTGAATGTTTTTTGTGATTGAATATGAAGCATAATACCTCATCGTCTTTGTTTGCTTCTTGCCAGCAGCAGCTCAGTTCCTGGGAGCAGGTGACCTGTGGGAAAACAGAGGAGCACATTCTATGCTCTGAGCAAAGACACAAGTACATCAACACTTACTCTACGAGGACGCTGGTCATGTAGGCAGAGACACATGTTGATCCTGAAACATCAACAGTCCCTGTGCTGGACGCAGCGCAGCAGCATACATATTTGTTGTGGTACAACAGTTGGGAGAGGCTCTATGCCATTTGGTGTTTATACACTCACACTCGTTGGATTTCAACCAACCAAAGACTATAATTTCCCTTTTTTTTTTTTTTTT
>CM036543.1:17351643-17559143 GCA_020745685.1 Tautogolabrus adspersus | reverse complement strand
AATTGTTCAACTGGTTTCTTTTTTTTTTTTTTTTTGATTGTGCACCAACACTGAGGAGAAGGCAGAGGGGAAATGTAAGCTCTGGCTAGTATGCAAAACGTTCTTTTATGCTAGAGCTTTACCTTCAAATGAGAAGTTTGCATGAAAAGAATAGTTTTACATTTTTGCAAATGCCCATATTTGCTCAGATATGGATGAAAAGAACAATAGCACTCTCCTGTCTGTGCAGTAAATGTGGAGTGAGAGGGTGGTTGTAGAACATAACATTCTGACTCGTAACAGAGGGATGAATGAAACCTTTATTGGCCCTAGGGGATTGTGCCTTGCCTTGTTTGGGAACCAAACATGTTAAAACATCTAAAGCAATTATTGATGACTGAATTCCATGTGTTTCAAATGTCTAGGTCCTGGTACCCTGCCATGCTGTACTGGGACCCTTACATAAAACAGAACCCTCATCAGTGTTATATGACAGATCCAGAAGTCACATGGCCCATGGTTTGTCAAAAATAATGAGGCCACATCACCTACCTTTCCTTTTACTCAGAAACTGTCATTGTTTCTTTCACTTTCATTTTATTTATCAGTTGAACAAATGATGGATTGTGTTCAATAGTCCCCATTTGAGCTGCTGGTTGACATTACTTGAACTTTTAAAGGAGAGCCATGCTAGCTGTTACCCTCTGCCAACAGTCTTATTTATGAGCTAAGCTAACTTCTTCACAGCTCTAGATCAATATTTCATGTAGACAGAGGACTCTTCTCATCTAACAATGGATATATAGTCAAGAGGTTAAAAGGAGGATGGCTAAAGGTACAGGCATAATTAATTTGGTTAATTTGTAGTAAAGTGTTGGACTTCAATAGTCAAGGCCAGTCACATGTATATGTATGTTGTATAAGAGGCTGTATCATGCTCTAATTGTATCGCAAACAATACAATTGCAGAGTCACCACTGACCAGCAATAAGCCGGTCAATAAACTCAAGTGAAATCAGGAAACGCTCTCTGATAGAAGTATGTTTTGAAGAGATTTAAAAATAGTCACTGAGTCTGCTGACCTGATCTCCTTATTCATATAGAGCTATTATGACAGCAAGCTATTGTAAAAATAAAAATAAAAAACCTTCAATAATCAAACGGTATTTAATGACCATTTGACACTGATCAAGCATCCCTCAAACTGCATCAACTACATGGAATACAGTTTTTTTTAACTACACTAATGCTTTTTGTACTTAAACATGTTAATGTCCTTTATAGATTGGGTTAGTGAAACTCATGTTAACACTTAATTGCAAGTATTGGCTGATTCTGTGTTTATGTGTGCTGCTCATGTGCCTAAGTATTTGAATGTCTGTTGCCCGACCAAAATCTCCATAGGATGTAAGCGCTTACCTAATCAGACTCATTCTGTCACAATTAAAACAACACAAAGGTGAAAAACAGTGAAAAAAAGTTGTTCCAAAGAGTCTCCTGAAGAAATAAATTCGAAAGCCAGTTTCACCAAAGCTCAAGGAGAAGTTCTGGTAAAATCACCCATGGTGCTTGACAGGGTCTGTGGTTCCAAGGCCAATTCTTCTATTATCCTATATACTGTAGCATGTAATAAATTGAAGTATGACTTATGGTTAAACCAAAAAATGCTTAGAGTGAAAGAGAACCTGATATAAATGAAAACAATATCAACAAGTCGGGCCTAAATTAGCCAAAGCTGACCCACAGAGAAGACATGATGACCTATATGTGAGCAATAGAACTAACTCAGGCTGAGGTAACAGGTATTTTAATACTTTAACTCACAGTGTAGAAGCTGATGATTCAAACAAGCTGATTTTAGACCAAATATATAGCATACTTTTTCCCCGTATGCTGGCATATATGCAAAGTTCACTATTTTACAACAATACTGCTCAGAGGGTGTATGAGCGACCGTGTGTTATGGGGTCTGAGAATATTTCAATTATCCGTTTGCAGATAGAGGTAAAGGTGCATGACCCTTGCCCAAAACGTCTGAGTCTGTCTGCAGCCACATGAAGACAATAACACATGTAAGCTATACAACAACAGCTACATGCAGCTGCTGACTCACAATCACAAAATGCACATGCATGCATGCTGACAAACAACAAGAACACACTGATTGAGCAGATATACGTCTGCCGTGCGGATAGAGAGACTGAGGGTTTGGAGATAGGAGGGTGAGAGAGGTGAACAGACAGACAGAGAGAGAGAGACATGGGGACTGTTGGAGCTGCTGCTGAGGTGATTAGACTTGTCTGTAACAGTTGCCGTCCTCACAGATTTGCCTGCAATTTCATTTGGCCGTTTGTTTGTTTGTTGTGTTTCAGGACAAAAAGAATGTATAAAGCAATGTGCCTGCTGCAGATAGCCCAAAACAATAACTGCGAACTTCTCATAAAGTAGGTCAGGACTTCCAAATTAGTGCCATAGTGTCAAAGAGTAGGATCACAGACGTTTGGCCCTGAGATTAAAGACTTACAAGAAAAGAGAAATAAATAAGAACTAAGGAGGAGATAAGCAGAAGAAAACGTGCATGAGAGTCAGGTTTACTACATCACAAAATGATGGTTCCAAAATGAAGACGTATGTCGGTGGTACAATTTTGCTCAGAAATATTTCCATATACAATGCATCCTTATACTTGAGGAGCTGAAACAGATGTTTAATAGTGGTGCTCATGTATTAGCTCCATCTGCCCTTTTCGTGATGTACATTGGACTTCATTCATTTTTTGCTCCAATGCAAAATGTGAAACACTGTTTAAAACCCATCATTGCTGCAAACAATACACCCAGAGTTCTAGGTGTTCAAGTTACAAATTGTATTTTTGTATCAAAGGCCCTCATCTATGGCTGAGATTTACATTAATATCTTATTTGATTACACAGAAACATATAGTGCTATCCTCAGTCTCCTCCAAATTTCCAAATATATGTTTTTCTTTGCAAATCTTATCCTAATTCCCATTATACGGGTTACAGTGAAATTACAGCAGTCTACTGTTTCATCTTTTCAGTCCTTTGATTGCAAGCAGTTTATATCGTTCCACAAAATTGTTAGGAAATGGAGAAACAAATGTTGCTGGATCTCAACTGCACCAGAGGCATTTTGCTAAATCACATTCTACGACAAATCAGCCAAAGTATCCCGTTCACAGCAGGAATTAAAGATGAATTGTACTTTCTTCACACCATGAAACATAAATAACACAGAGGAAAATTCAGAGTGTCAAGATGGTTTAACATTTATTTCTGAAAAAAATAAAATAAATAAACATTTAGAAATATTTTCAAAAGATGTATCTTGGCTGCAAATAAATTCCTAACGACCTAATCGTTGTCTGCATGTGTCAGCTCACACTGATACATTCACACGCAGACACATCCTCACAGCCCTCTGCTGCTGAGTGTGTGGTCAGGTTTGTCACCCAGTTTCCTTGCCAAGGCCTTTTCCCAGCAACACCCCTAAAGACACACACACGCATACACACCAGAAACTTCCTCTTAGACCTTTGTCTACTTTGTCATTGGTTCTGTCTGGTCTTTCTTTCTTATATTGACGAAAGATAAAATATTTGATCCAAAAAATTCTGTTTAATGCCCCCCAAAAGTCTGTGTTTGTGTTTTTTTCTATTTGGGATGGGTTCAGGGGGGTTAACTTTTTGTCTTTTTATCTTCTATGTACATGCAGTCACAATTGCTCACCCGTACACACACACACACACACACACACACACACACACACACACACACACACTCTTACTCACATTTACATAGCACAAAATGACATGTTTTCCCGCTCAGGCTTGGTCCAGCTTCCCTATTCACCTGGGTAAATAGAGCAGAAGGAAAGGCCTTTCAATGGAGCCCACCACACACACACACACACACACACACACACACACACACACACACACACACACACACACACACACACACACACACACGCGCACACACACACACACACACACACACACACGCGCACACGCACACACACACACACACACACACACACACACACACACACACAAACACACACACAAACACACACCAAAAAGACTTAAAATGAATTTCAATCAATTTTTCTACCTTCTAACATTTTAATAACACATTTGTCTCTTCTCTTCTTCTCTCCTCTCCTTGTTTCCTCTCCTCCTTCTGTACCACCATTGTTGTCTCTAAGTGATCCTGACAAGTCGATTCACTCAGCATGAGCATGCCTGACCGCCCCGATTTAGGACACTTGTCACTGGGGTCCCCCAGCCGTCAATAAATCTGCCCTCGATCCGCCCTTAAACCATCCAAAACACACTCACAGACCCCTGTCAGATAAACCCCCTACTGCCCTTGAACTCATTTGGATGGTGGGTGTGGTTGGAGCTACAGTAATGGGGTGAAAGTTGTGTGCATGTGTGTGTGTGTGTGTGTGTGTGTGTGTGTGTGTGTGTGTGCAAGCAGGAGTGGGCATAATTGCACCAATGAGATAACAAGACTCAGACCTCAGGCTTGTTTGTGGTCTGCCGTCCAAAACACACCGCCAGGCTGAAAAGGAACAAACACACACACACTCACTCACACTCACACTCACACTCACACGCATACACACAAACACATACACAACACACTTTCTCTTCGTATACATGACACCTGTTATGAAATAAAGAGAATAGAGTGACGACTGTCACAGTCTGACATCATTAGCTTGAAGCAAATGTTCCTCTGTCTGGTCAGGTTTTGTTTATTTGTGTTAGTGTTTGTGTGGGATGCAACTGTTGAAGAAGACATATGGAGAAAAGTGCAAATCATGAAACACAACACAAAAAACAACTGTACAGCTGGCAGTGAATGCATCACGCAGCTTCATAGGACAGCACTGTATTGTTCTGTGAAATCTTCATTCCAAAAGACAGGCTGCTACACACGTTTTAACAAAGAGAGAAACACACCACTTTAATTGTACTTGTGAAATACACATACATCATACAAGTATCATGTTTTATATTGTATGCCTGACCAGATTCAAACTGAAATTACATACATATAATGTCTAGTGAACCCAAACAGTCAGTTAAATATCATATAAGGCAAAACCAAATCATTCTGAAGTTGAAAATAAAAATAAATGAATTATAGGCTGAATATTTTCCTGTTAATTGATTTAGTGATGAATCATTTTTTTGCGTTGGTTCGCTCATGATCAATCTCTTAAAGAAAACACAATACTTGACCAAATTCACAACTTTTGGATCTCTGTCTGTGGCTTTTTCCTACTTTGTGATAGCTAGACCAAAACAACAAAATGAAGAAATTCTTTCTAAACAACAAAATTGTGACCTATACATTTGATAAATGTTCAGATTTACCAATCAGTGGATTGAGGCTACTTGTAAATAAATACATATATAAAAACCTGTTGATCCCTTCTGGTGAACACATCAGTTATGGTGTCCACAGGAGCTGTCAGTTACTTTGATTTTCCAAAATCTGCATGTGTGTCGATGACTTTTCAAACATAGCCAAAGCTGTTAACAGATTGTTCCGATTGAAGGCTCCCGGGAGAGCAATGCTTTGGATAAGTGTTAGCACAGCCACTTAGCCACGCTTTATAAGCTGTCTGTCTGAAAGAAAGCACAGAACACTTTTCTGTCCCTTTTGTTGGTATGTGTGTCGGTTAAGTCTTGGGCAGTCCTCCATCATATTCATCCTGTTTTCAGAAATAACTTCTAGGATGTTTGCAGTTGCAGCCATGACATAGATGTTGAGTATGTAAGCTACAGCTAAATGGGCTATAATGTTAAATTAACTTAAAAGATAATGCTGACATAACATGTTTCTGAGACACAAGAATCGTAGTAATTCAAATTTCAGAGGATATTATTTACAACTGCTCTAGACTCTGTCTCCTCTGACAGCACATCACTGCAGATTAATGGTGATTCTAGCGTCACATCTGAGTCGTACTCGTGTGCTAGGTACCTCAACAGAAGGGTATCCAAAACAAAGAAATGAACAAAATAGTTGTATTCATATCATCCTTACCTTTTGGTCAATGAAAACATTTTGCCTCTCCTTCTCTAGAACACTTTTGCCCTTAAATGTATCAGGACTGTTTGTTGTACGAAAGTGTCGACCTGGAGGCTGCTGCCTTTTAGTCGATGGGGGGAAATAATGCAAAACATATCTTCTGTTAAATGTATTTTTAAGTTTTTTAAATTAAAAAAATGTTTTAGAAGCTGATGTGTCCTGAAGATTCCCAAACTTGAATCCTCTTATTTGCCAGGTACATTTTCATGCTCTGTGTATTCCACGGTACTGACCAAACACACATTCACACGCTCTTGATCACGTTCACATCATGTCTAATTACTACTGCTGAACTATTTTTTTTTCTCTCTTTCTTCTCGTTTTTTTTTTTCAGTGGAGGCTGACAGCGAGACAATGCTGACTAACAACAAACTAACTAGAAAGTCCCAGAGGGAGCACATGTTGTGTCTGCATGTGCGTGCACGTAAGTATACACCCTCAGTTTGTAAACATTGAAAGTAATTATAATGCTCTTATTTAACATTCTGTGTTGGTAAAAGCTGTAAAAAGAAGCCTGTGGGCTCAACAGCAACTGCTACAAAGAGGCACAAATGCAAACAAAAGAAAGTTTTCAGAGAAGCAGAAGCTTCTCAAGAGGAGAATAAGTAAACACTTTTCATTAATACATTTAAGATCAATCTAAATTGTTTGCAACTCAGTGTTTGCTGAATATGATTTTCCATAGGTGTCCAGTGACTGCTTATGGATTACTGGAAATTCTGAGCAAACAGAACTGTGTGTGAAAGTGTGTGTGGGTGTTAATGTGCGTTTGTAAAATACTTGTACAGAGCGTTGCAGATGGCAAGTTTTGAGACACCTGTCGGCCTAAAGATAAGCGAAACAGATACCTGAGAGCTGGCAAGGTGTGTTTCAGAGCTCTTATCTGAGCGGAGGTTCTTTAAAGTTAGCGGCATGAAAGCATAATGCTGACACACATACATAAACATAGTGCAATAAAGATTACGCAACAAGGGACTATTCATCTCTTAAGATTCTATCTATCTATCTATCTATCTATCTATCTATCTATCTATCTATCTATCTATCTATCTATCTATCTATCTATCTATCTATCTATCTATCTATCTATCTATCTATCTATCTATCTATCTATCTATAAGAAAACCCCACAATATGAGGGGGAAATATGATCCGCATGACTATTGAATGATTTTGTAGATTATATACCACTTTTCTTGAGAAAGGAGAAATACCTAAATATAAACTAGTTGCATCACAGCGCTTTTAAACAAATGTGCATCGTCAGCAGACACTTTTTTTTTTCTCTCAGTGGAGATTCTGACTTTTTCTAAAATCATATTTTACTTACTGTAATACATATTAAGTCATTATGATTTCATCTGTCCTCCTAAAGGATGATCATCTGCATTTTTTCTTCTCTTGCGAAAAATAATACAACTGTAACCTGCATTGTCTAATCATGGAACTCACTTCTCTATACCATTACCTACATTTCATTAAGAATAGGCTAAACTAACTGGTCAAACATCGAGATAAACGTCTTCCTGTTGAAAGGCAATGAAAACACAAAAAGTATGAATGTTTTTGTTGAACGGTTTTTTTTTGTGATGTCTTGATGAAAAATATGATTTAAAGAAAAACAACCACACAGTTTTTTTTTTATTCAAGTCGGTTTATTAGCATCTCACACAGTGGAAAAAGGAATAATATGCACAAAACACCTTTGTAATTCTTTGAAGCACATACACACATACACACACACACACACACATACACACACACACGCACGCACGCACACACGCACGCAAACGCACACGCACACGCACACGCACGCACACGCACACGCACACACACACACACACACACACACACACACACACACACACTCAAACACACCAACACAAACAAAACCACAGGCTTCACAGTGTAGTTATCTGGATGAAACACTGGGGTTTATGTGACCAAGCAGAGGAACTTTAGCTCATCAGCAAAATAAAGGGGAGTCAGGGGGTGAATGTTTGAATGTGTCTTTGTTTGTGTGCGCGTGTGAGTGTGTGTGTGTGTGTGTGTGTGTGTGTGTGTGTGTGTGTGTGAGGATGTGAAGAGTGTGAGAAGGCAGGGAGGGAGGTAGGGGGGGGCAGGATTCAGGGTGGTAAGAGCACAGCCGTGCAGAGAGATAAGAAGTTTGTGGGATTGTAGAGTCGAGAAGAAGAAAAAAAGCAGACAAAACAGATGGATACAGAGAACCTTTATGGGTGCTTGTCTTTACCACCAATTCCTAACTTCATTGCCGTGGTGATAGTAGAGGTCACATAATAAGTTATTAGAAAAATGGACAAGTAAGTCCTTGTCATTAGTCATCAGGAGTATTTTTCTGGGTTCAGTAACACACACATGAAGAGGTTGCTCTTAAAAAAAAGTGTTTATAGTCAACCTAACACGTGAAGAAATGTTGCCTATACAAATGGGAATCATTTTGAAGTTGTTTTTAAAGATTCACAACTTGAATCTAGCTTATGATGGATCAGATGTACATGCTTTGATGGTGTCATAGTTCACTTGGTACAACAGCATAAACAATTGGACTGAGAATTCATGCCACTCTTAAACGTTTAAAGACTCTTTTTTTCTGAAAAGCAAGAGTTTATAATGTACACCTGTCATGTTCAGCCCTTATCCACTCCCCACGTACCATCTGCTGGGTGCAGCTCTTTACCTTTCTTTTTATCAAAGTAGCCGTTTGCAGGGGATTCCCGATGCCTCCCAAAGTCGAAATCCTGTATTTTGTGGAAGAGAAGTCCAGAAAAAAAAAAAAACAAGGTTGAAGGTGAAAGGTTGCTGTTGGAAAATGTTACCTAAGGAATACCCAGTGTTAGAGCGCAGGGACAGAGCCTAAATGGAGCTCAACATGACGCTGATACCCAAATAAGTGGAGAGGATCCTTCCTGGCAGCGCATGCGTGTTCCCAATGTTGCTACAAATACATGGACACACACACAAGGGCTAACTGGTTACTGTACATCCTATATTTTTGCACACACACACAATCAGTCTCGCACCTGGCTTTCTTGAACATGTTTAGTGATGCTCATTAACAACAAGGTGAGAAACAACACAGCAAAAAATGAATATAATTTCACACCTTCTTTCCGAGCAGGCATTCATATATTCTCACCACACACACACACCCGCAGCACAGCTCAGCTGAGGTAAGCAAATCATGTTTGTGTTGCTAAACCAGCTTGCTGTCTATCCTCACACTGTTTCTCACACTACTAAACACACACACACACAAACACACTCACATACAGTACCTCTCATATCCGGTCAAATGAAAGCATCAGATATTGATTTCACTGTGCAGCCGAGTGGACATCATGGTACCGCGGACAGCAAGATGAGAGAGTGAATGAGGAAAAAGAGAAGCAGGAGTTATGCAAAAAACAATCACACGACACGACTTCGTCACACAATCGTCACCAAAAGGATGAGCAAAAAAAGGACTTGGTACTAAACAGGTTGGATCATGATTTTCTTATCTGTAAGTGAAGGAAGTTTAGATTAAAGAGCCTTTGTAAAAAGGAGACACAAATCATTTCTGCACATTTGTTCTTCAGTGAGAGTTTGAATACATCAACCAGCAGTAAGGGTGAAAAGGTTCTCTTTAGAATCTGCAGGCCCACTCAGTGCATAAACTGAACACACACACACACACACACACACACACACGCACGCACGCGCACACACACACACACACACACACACACACACACACACACACACACACACACACACACACACGCACGCACACACACACACACACACTCCTGTGATAAACAAAGGGTTCTGTGGGAGGAAATGTGAGGGAGGGAAAGTACCTCATCAAGACAACAACAACAGCAGAGGTGCAGGGAGTGACAGCTGCTCACTGAGAGACACACGAGGCATCACCTCTGCACCACTACTACACACACAACAGCAAACTGCGCACAACATGGCTACCTAAACACATGCACGCAAAGTACAACACACAGAGCAGATGTTGGCTGTGAAGTACAGTTTTATTGGTTGTCAATCAACAGAGCGTGCACAAGAAATGATGTTTGCCTTTTCTCTAGGTGTTTAAAAGTGCTCACTTTGAAACTCAAATTAGATTTCAGAAATCTCTGTCTTGTGCTTTTGTTTGTTGTTTTTTTTAACCAAAAGTGACCATATTAGGATGGCAGGGAACATTATGCTCTATCTTGTTGACTGGCCACCATTGTAGCACTTGTTCATCAAAGCCTTACAGCTTTATGCTTAATTTGACTCTAAAATTATAAAATGATCATCATGCAGTATTTAATAACTTCTGACTCTTGTGACTATGACCAAAAGCTCATTAGGAAAATGTTTAATTATTTTTGCAACCAGTGCAGTGTCCCCCTGCTGACCATAAGAAAGAAAGCAAGTTTAAGGTACTTAAAAGAATTATAAATATAGATCTTTCACCAAACAACCTGTGATATCTCATGTTAAAGCCTACCATTTATGTACTTAGTGTTAAACCTGTTTTTTTTAGATCATATATCAATCAGCTTGAGTGTATGTAACAAGACAATTAGTGCCAATTAAATATAGAGGTGTGTTTGCCCTCGTCACCTTGACAAAGGCTTTGCAGATAAAAACAAATGCTGTCTACTTGAAACTCTAAAGAATGCGACATTTTTCATGACAGAAACAGATCTGGGCATATAGACCCAAATCACCCATCGCTTCATTATTCATCGCTCGATCCTGGAGTCCCCTCTATGTCATTCTGCTTTCATTCTACACACTGTAAATTGGTGGCATCACATTGCTGCTTTGACATTTATCATTTCAATTTCTCAAAGAGGCCTTGTTCTTTTGTATGTATGATAGGAGCAAAAAGGCCCTGCCCAACTCCACCCATCCTGAGCACAAACCACACACACTCACAACTCACACACACACACAGACACACTGTATCTGACCACAGTAAGTACCTCTCTTGACCACAATTGACTCTGATCAAACCTATCCCCCTAGAATTCATGGCCACACCTAGAGGCCCTGGCCCAGCCCTGCTCTTAGGAAAGACAATTCAGAAGTAACATTTCTTTCATACACAGACACTCTGGGGTTACGCAGGTTGCAAGCCTAAATGTCATAGTTTTTCTCTATGGATCTCAGTATTTTTTTCATTCATTGTTTGTTGTCATACTTGTTTTTTTTCTGGAAGAAGAATTTGAATCTTACTTAGTCATTCATCAACATCAGTATTGATAAGCGAAAGTTGTCAATTACTTACCCCAGGGGCTCTCCCCACCTGCAGAGTCACATGTATGCAAACACCTGCCTCCAGGGGAAACCACCTCAATGGGAATGGCTTTAGATAAATTGATGATTCATTATAATAGATGATAGCAACAAAAGGACAGGAAACCCCCCCCCCCCCCCCCCCCCCGCTATGTTTGACAGTATAGCACCAGGTAGAGGTATTTGGTCTGCATCGTGTTTCATATTGGCACATTAGTCAGGTGAGTTGTAAAGTGCAGGTGTACAGCCCTTTTGAGTGATAATTGCAGGGTGAGGAGAAGTTTTTTCATATGCAAACACACATGCACAAGCACAGGTGGTGTCATGCACTTTTATAACCCAGGATGATTTTCTTGTAAAGGGGGTCCTTTATCTGCCTCATAAAGATAACCACTGTCAACACCCAAGTATTTGCATAGTATTTACATTCATTTACATGTATCTACATTTTTTTTCATTTAACTTAAAGCTAGGAGTTTTTAGCTGGTTATGCAACCAATCGAAAGTGATTTTGATACCTCTTTATGACCTAAATAGCAAGTGCATGGGACCATCAGCATAAATATTGGCTATTTCTGGATGGTCATTTTTAATGTTTGAATCCCCTGCTGCGTGGCAGGTGTCAGAAGTGTTTAACAGCACGCTGCAAAAACAGCCCTTTTAAAACAAATTGTTTTTCATGCGTAAGATTCAAGGTGAGTGATACATTAGAGTGTTAAAAGAAAGGAAGATGAGATTTTTGTAAGCGAACACTGGACAGGATCAGCAAAGGGAGAAAACTGGACTCTTTGTCCAAAGGTACGACATGCATATAAACATTTTATTTGACTCCATTTCCCAGGATAACGAGTACATTTTGGTTGTTTTCTTTAGACGCCAACATATCTTTCTCGTTATCTTGGAATACCAACACTGGTTTTCCGGTGATAACAACTTAAATTTTCTCGAGATCTCAAGAGATGAACTTGTTATCATGGGTAAACAGAGTAAAATAAATGGATGTAGGTCGGTTGTGTTGAAATAGATGCAGAACTTAATTGATTGGTTAAGTCACACACATTTGACAACTGCACTGTTTATACAGCAAATGAACAAACATTAGTTATAGACCTGACTGAAAAATACAAAAAGTATTGCTCAAGCACCATTTGGGGGAATTGAACATATACCTTCTTGCAACACCTCAATAAATAAGCTTTATTGGTCTGCCTTCATGCCCCTTCAGTCCTCCCTCCTCTCATTGGTCCAAAAGCTAAAAACAGTTACTTCTTGGGACATCTTTACAAGGCAAAAGGTTTATCATATAACAACTGATATATACATCAGATTTCAGTATTTTCCTTTTGTGCTCCTTCTGTGAATAAATTATTCTTTCCTCCAAAACGCTTGTGGCCTAGCTGTTTGACCTTGACACAAGGCCCGTCTTGCCTGTAGTTAGCTAGTAACATTTTCACAGTCAGTGTTTGTTAGGCTAACATTAGCAGCTCTGTTCTTCAGGAACATGACTTCATGCGTTTGTTCATCACAACTGTTAGATGAAAAAATGTGTATGCTGGAAAGCCATAATATTTCCAGGTATTAATGTCTGGCAGTCCAATCAATCTGAAGTTGATTGATAATTTCAAAGAAATGTTTATATATTGTGATATTGAAAGGTACTTATGCAATACACACTTATAAATGAAACTGCCAGTTTGAATGATTTTGATGACGTGGTTCTGTCAAAAAGAGTTTGATGTTTGGTTAATTCAATGTATGAGAGGCATCAGTATATCCAATTTACATCTTCACGTAAGCGTCAGTGTTGCAAATTTCCACTCTTTCCCCAAAATGTATGCACGTATGGGTCAGAGTCTGGTTACCGGTGCACATAATTCATAGTCAGGTTGTTTTATAGATCACAAACTTGGCAGGGAAATGGCGTACGCTAGTTTCAGGTACCGTTTTGTGCGTACGCAGCATTTACAAAGAAGACCCTTGGATGCTACAGTCAGAACATAAAGTACCAAACCTCCTTTAACAATTTTATAAAAGCCTTATGACGAGAAAATATTCAAAGATGGGACAATATTTCTGTTTAGTTTCTCAAAGAGGTTCTTTACATGCACATATGTCTCACTATACGAGGGGAGGCAGAAAACAAAGTGTTCCTGAATCAGCCTTGGAATCAACTCTTAGAGGGCATGCTGAGGATTGCAAAACAGGAAACACAAGGGCCTTGAAAACTCACACAATCACATACAAAAAGTGTGTGGGCATGTTGCGTATAGGCACTTGCAAATGGGTTAGTGTGTGTGTCACAGCAAAAGGGCCACATCTGATGCTCTTCTGCCCATTCTTCAGTATGAGCTTGATGTTTGTGTGTGTGTGTGTGTGTGTGTGTGTGTGTGTATGTGTGTGTGTGTGTGTGTGTGTGTGTGTGTGTGTGTGTGTGTGTGTGTGTGTGTGTGTGTGTGTGTGTGTGTGTGTGTGTGTGTGTGTGTGTGTGTGTATGTTTGTGTGAAGTCTAGGGCTCATGCAGTGCTAAGATGGTCACAAGGTGTGATTGATGGTAGTGAGGCTGTCAGTGGCTCTGCAGGACTAACAGGTACCGAAAGAAGGAGGCCTAGGTAAAAAAAAAAACACACACACATAGGGGCAAAACATCATAAAAGAAAGTCGAGGTACAGTAACATGAGTAAGAACTCATTAAGATGAATGAGTGTCGCCTCCTTCACTTCATCTCTCTCTCTGTACCTGCTTCTGTGTAATACACACAAACATACTCTCTCACATAGTCAATAAGGTTCTGTCTTGTCAGTGAATCCTGGACAAGTCTGAACATGAACATCTGCCTGTGATGACTTTAACACTCACGGTACACACTTGTCGAACGAGCACTTAGCCTAGTGTAACAATTCAGCCGTAACACGATAGGTCGGTGTCACGAGGGAGTTATTGTTGAAGTGACAAAAGATCCCACATCCTTGAATGGTACTGTTATACAACTATAACTCTGTTCATATTTGAGTTAGTTAAACATTGGTTTACATACTTTAAAGGTAGGGTAGGTAATTTCCTCCAGATACACTTTTTAAGATGTTGGTTAAAATTGTCTTTTATTGGATTCAATAAATAATTCAACGATTCAATTAACACTACTTGGCTGGACTGAAAGGTTTTTGCAGATGGATCCAAAAAATAAACAATTACTGTGGCAGCTTAACCGTCAAAAGTCCTTTTTGGAAATGGAATGAGAAACTTTAATACAAAGGTGTCTCTGAAAACACATTTCCCATTACAATCACCACCAAGGCAACAGTGAGAGTGTGTAATTAAAAGAGTGATCGTCACACAAATATACGGCATCTTTAAGAAAAAGCTAAAGACCAAGCTCTTTCATGAACACCGACACTTCATGATATTGATGGGACTGACCATAAAGATATTGATGATATTGAGGACATCTAAGATGCTATTTAGGATGGTGGTGATGCTGATTACAAAACTCATGAGAAGCTGTTGATGATGTTGTTGTTGATGATTACGATAGACATAAAAAAACTTGCCTCCTTGCACTGCCTGTGAGCTCCTGTGTCCAGTCGGATTTAAACTTCCCGACATTGTTTCCTGTAGCTACTTACTTACTTGTACTTACTCTTAGATGTGCGTCGCTTTGGACAAAAGCTTAATGGATTGAAGAACTGTAGAATTTGTCTGTTTGATTTATGTATAGGTTTTGCAAAAAGATTGAGGGCCTGCTTTTTCAGTAGAGTTCACTTGATTTGATGACGCCGTTTTATCGTTTTCATTTGTGAAGCCCATTTTCATTGCACTAAGCTGTATATAGGCCTAACAGATTTATTTCTCAGGCAAGTTATACGTCTTTTAATGTATTGACTTGATAAATTAATTCTTCTCAGATTTTTCTATGCCCAAACTAAAAAAAAAGAAAATCCCAAATGTTACCGTAATAACCTCACAGGCTGCATCAGTGGTGAATTTTAAATTTTGTTTTGTTGTTTTTTATCAATTACACTTTTTCGACTTTCGGCATAATCAGAGATGAAACCAAGATGGGGTTTGTTCTTAAACAATTATTATACAGTAAGAGAGGAACAATTTACAAAGGTAGAGTTTTGTTATCACCATTATGGGGAACTTACTGCCCCCTCATTGTGTTTGTGTGTGTGTGTGTGTGTGTGTGTGTGTGTGTGTGTGTGTGTGTGTGTGTGTGTGTGTGTGTGTGTGTGTGTGTGTGTGTGTGTGTGTGTGTGTGTGTGCGTGTGCGTGCGTGCGGTGCGTGTGATGGGATTCTCTGGAACAGGATGTACTGTGGCTGTGTAAACGCCTCAAAGCTTCTCTGCTTGTGTTTGCACATGAGATGAAGCAGCTACCAAAAAAAAAAGAAGTAACGATATAGATGCTGTGCGCCTCAGGTCTCGGGTTCACAGTGTTTGGGTGTATTGTGGAGACTTCACAACCCATCTGTCAGTCTGATAGAGCAAGCAGATAAAAATCTCAGTTTGGGATTTACCTTATCATAATATAGACCTTCAGGCAAACACAAGACACTTAAATTTCATAAATATCCAGCTGAATGGATAACTTGGCAAGCAGCTCCATAGAATGCAAAACTATGCAAATGAGATGCAAAGAGTGAGTCAGCGCTGTGATGGAAAATTTCTTCTTGGCTCAGGCAACTTTCATTTAAGTGAGGTAGTGGAAAATAGTTTATCCTTAAATCAGGTTATACAACAGAGTGGTGTCTGTAATGGTACTTTTACTCAGTGCAGAACTACCAGGGGTTCCTAATCTCTTTGACCTTTAACATACAAAAGGTCAGCGTCTAGTAATGTGCCCCCCCCACCCCCCTTTTTTATATATATGAGATGAGACCAAAAGAAGCTTTTTGTCAGATTGTTGTCTTTAAATGACAATTTGGGGCACAAAGGATACAAATTATTAACTTATTTACTTTAAAAATGTAAAAGTCTGAGAAAGCTCAATTTTTTTAACTTAAAATTTGTGAGTAAGAACTTTTTTTTTTTGACTGCCGTTATCATCTCTTTACCCTCTTAGACTAGTCTTTTTACTCCTTTGAGAGGCCCACCTCTAATTTGAAGCCCTCACTCATCATTGCTTTTTGTATGCACATTTTGGATGGACGTCCACACGCAGACTTAAACACTGGTGTACACCCATCTACAATTCTATTTTACGTCTGCTTCCTTCATTCCTTCTTTCCTACAGAGCACAATTTATAATATTTGGTCCCAGGACGTTTTCTTACTCTCTGCTTCAAAAGTCAGAAGTGAACTTGGGATAAAGGCGTTTAAATTTGCTGCTCCCTGAACTTGGAATGAACTACAAAAAGACCTGAAACATAACAAGCTGGTCTCCTCGGTTACTTTTAAGAGGATGTTGAACGACTTTGAGGCGGACACATTTAGCTGTAGTTGTGCTCCCTGATTTATGGTTGTGGGCGATCTAATGTTTTATAGTGATGTATCTTTGTTGTATTTGTATGTTTGACAGAAACATTTAATTTAGCTGCATTCTGTCTTGTCCAGGACACTCTTAACATGTTTTTTTTCCCCGGTTAAATAAAGGTAAAAATTAA
The DNA here is from genome assembly GCA_020745685.1 of Tautogolabrus adspersus. Classification (NCBI taxonomy): domain Eukaryota; kingdom Metazoa; phylum Chordata; class Actinopteri; order Labriformes; family Labridae; genus Tautogolabrus; species Tautogolabrus adspersus. The sequence continues at coordinate 17,542,133 of CM036543.1, read as the reverse complement.
AAATTGTTACTTGTTGACTGGTAAGCACTTGGCCATACTAACTAACTGTACAAACATAAGGTAACACTCCCCTTCAATACTGCAACAGTAAAATGTTGCTGTCACATTGATGCATTGGCATAAATGATCAAATAATTTGACACGACTCAAATGAACCTATTTTCTCCTGACCAAGTATTAAAAAAGGTGAGATGTATGTGTGTGCATTTTCTCCAATACGGAAATAAATGAATTAGGCACTTTTAAGGCACTTGCACTTAAAGGGAGAATGTGTGACTTTTTGATCCAGTAGATGTCGCCCTTGAGCACCAGCATGAAACCAAAACAAACTTCTATTTGGCGACACCTCCGCTATTCTGAAGTCTCCGCTCTCCTCCAGCGGCACATCTCCAACCCCTCTCCCCTCGCGGTCACATGAAGGAGTTATTAATTAGAAAGCAACATAATTAAGCACCATTAAGCGCAAGAGGCGGACAAAATTGTCCTTTGCTCGAGCTGCAATCGCCTGTGGCCTGCATTGTTGTGTTAGCAGGCTAATGTTAGCACACTTTGGTTAACTAGTAGCTTCATATTGCACATAAATTGACATGGAATGACCGAGATCTAAAGACATTTTCGTGACATCCCAATAAGCAGTGAGTAGACTGTTATTCTTCTTTTGTCTAGTCCTTGGCTCAAACAGCTTTATACGCAAGGCCGTCCCGTCCATGTAAACATGATGTAAACATGGCTCCGACAACAATACAACTGGCAGGACTCGTGCTTTTCACTCATTGTAGACAGTTATGACTCAGAGATTTATTTACAGACTGGATTTCTGCTGTTTTTATGTGTCAAATGTTGCACATTCTTCCTTTGAATAAAATGTAAGTTTTTCTTATACTGTCACTTTCATAATTTTGGGGAATCTGTTAACCCTCACCATGCCAGTTATTATTGAGCAGGAGTGTGAGACATGTAGCTACAAGTGATAGTGAATTATAATTTTGAGTCATAGTATGCAAAGCTGTAACATTCATCTTTCAATTGTTTCCCGCACTGGGAGGTCAAATGTCCGGCACAGTTGGTAACCTTGCCTGAGGTCTCTTTGCTGAGCAGGTGCTCATCCACACCAGCTTAAACAGTTTGTTTGACTACATAAATGATGAGACATACTTAGTATTAACACAGATTAAAGGTCTTATAGTCTACTTTAGTCCTTAATTCACAATAAGTCAGTAACAAGTGCACACTTTCAGTCCCCTGTATCTTCCTTATAAGAGCAGGAAAGAGGTGGTGAAGGAAAGAAATCCCTGGAGATACAGCTGATAAAAAAAGACAAAGAAAAGGTTTGACAGCTCTGACTCTATCCTCCCGACACAGACGGGGAAGGATAGAGGGAGGGAGGTGTTGGGAGGAAGAAGGGAAGAGGAGAAAAAAAGTTACAGCACCAGCAAATCCAGGTACATTAGTGGGTCATGAACCACACCCTGCCATTATATTAGAATGTGTCTGTATTTGTTTGTAACATGGTAAACAGATACAAAGATGTTTTCATCCAAGCTGGTGTAGTCATGACTTTTCAATCTAACAATTAGTCTTTCAACATTACTGAAAAGCCAGGAAACACTGTGGTCAAGATATGTCCAGCCGAAGCCTATGTAGAGCTTTTTCTCATGTATTTTAAACCTAATCCTTCTCCTGTCAGAACCCACAACCAAAACATGCCTCCAGTTTCTCTACTTTCCCCATGTAATCTCCTATCAATATCTGTGTCTCTTTCTCTCCTGTCTCTGCTGACTCTGTTTTTCATTTTCTCCCTTCTACCTGGGCTGAAAAACGCCCGAGGTTTTCTCGTGGGAAACTCTCTGAGAGGTATGTTGCTCCGTGAGCAGGCGGTGAGAGTGGAATCCCGTTTTTCTGGGTCTGGTCTCACTCCCTGTTCCACGATCCCATCCCGGGCCTCGGTGTCACGATCGGCGTCGTGTCAGGACTCGCAGCAGGTGTTAGGAAACTCTCGCCTTTTCTCGCCCAACCGGATCCTGAGGTTTGGATTATACACAGCCCCTTCTCTATGCTCCATTTCAGTCTGACTCTGTTTCTTTTCTCACATCACTCCTTGTTTTAAGTATTCCTCTTTTAGCCATCAGTTCTTTGTCTTTCACCCACTCCTATGAGTCACTCCATGGAAGAAATGAATTACATTTAAACGCAGGGCCTACTTGATTCCCTCCATAAGGTACCATCCCGACTACACCTTGTCTGATGAACAAAGGGGCGTTACAATCATTTTATTCAATTATTTTAAATTCTTACGAAAAGTAAAGGAAAGTAGAGAAAAAAAACATGAGATTATTTTTAAAAAATGGTGTAATTTTTTAAACTTCATTTGTAGCTTATCAATGAAAATCAGGCTAATTAAAGCCTTTTATAAAGTCAGAAAAAGACTAAACATCTGTGTGTCCAGTCAAGAGCATGCATGTTGCCAGACGTTACTTATCAAACTCACCATTGAGGTCAGGTCATACACTTTTACTGAAGTCAGAAAGTCGAAACACCTTCAAAAAAGAAAGAAAGTAAAGAGTGTTCCAGCTGTAAGACAATTTAGTCTCTAATGTTCTCCAGTGCAAACATGTTAATGGATGTACTAAATGGGGATTGTCTACAGCAGTGGTTCTCAACTGGTGGAGCCTCAGGACCCACCAACTACTCCTTCATGAAGAATCGAAACCACTTTTTTCCTACCTCTCTAAAAACAATTCAGTGGAAACAACCTGACGTCATCATCCCCAGAGGACAAATCATCAAGTTTGTGACAAGTAAACAGACATCTACGTAATTCATCTTGAGCTCCACATGAGCAAGGAAGAGACAGAAACGTTCATTTTAGTGAGGAGGCGTGGTTGACCCCGTTGCTAGGTATGACCATTTTTTCAGAAGCTGTGATTGGTTGATAAAAAAAATGAAGATAAAATGTCAATCATAAAATCTAGTCAGACATTGTGTTATTATGAACACTCTGAAATGAGCATCTGTGTGATAATTTGAAAAGTATATAGCCTACAAAATGTTTGAAATCACATGCTCACTTGTGCAGCAGCTTCCTCACATGCTGATCGTTACATCATCATGTAAAGAGTCTTAATTAGTGATTGGATACACCTGTGGAGGTAACCACATGTAGACAAACTCAACATGCATGTCTCACTTTGCACGGAGAAAAGTCATTGTTGGCTTGAAATGTCTACACAAATCATTTTTGTGTGTTTGGCCCAACTATCAGTCAAATATATTCTTCATGTAGCGTTTGTGGAACATTTCTCCATTTTATGAATTGTGAATAACTTCATCTTTACAAGGCTCTAGTCTTAACTTTAATTGGAAATTCTTAGAAAGTGTCCTGATTCTAAGAATTTTCTTGTGACAACTCCTTGGAGGCTTCGTGAATACAGCCCCAGGAGTCCTGTAGTGCTTCAGACTACCAGACCTGTTTCAAAGGAACACAACACTTGAACAGGCTCTACACAGATCTGCTCAAATAAATGAATACATGCGGCTTTTAACTGATCAGTCTCCAAGAATCAACAGTTTTACACTGTTTCAGACAGACATGATAGCTCATTTTTTTAGTTTTACTTAGAGACGGTATCTGGTCAAATAGAAACACTGATGAAACAAACCTTTTTGCATCTAAACCGTTCAATGAATGAAATGAGAAACAAACATGTCAAACAGGTGATACAGTCTCTCCTTTGAACTTCCTCATTCCTCTTCTCCTTTCCCCATTTCCCAGAAAGAGAAAAAGAAACTTAAAAACAAGGAAGAGACCTCATGTGTCAAAATGGCACACACTTTTCTCTTTAAAGTACAGGGCCCGTATTCACAAACATAAGGTTTTACACCTTAGGAGCTCTTTTAAGGGCTAAGAAACTTTGTGAATAACTTTCATCTCTACAAGGATCTAGTCTTAACTGAGGGGAAATTCTTAGAAAATGTCATGATTCTAAGAATTTTCTTAGAATTTTGTCACTAGGAGCAAGTCTTAGTACTTAGGAGGCCTCGTGAATACGCTTTGACGCTTTGTTTTTGTGTTTCTGTCTGAAGTCGAAGTTGAACGGTCCGTGAGCCGAACCTGGGGTCACACTATCCAAATACTCAGTCCATATTATAGTTTATTAACACATTTTTAAGCAAACCTCATACATTAACAATGAATCGCTCTCAATACAAACTGTGATGTTTGTGCATATGTATATGATGCAGAGCAGTATCTCATCTCTTTGCAGTTTTCAGAATATTGTCTTTAAAATAAGAAGCAGCAGTGCTTTTAGTTTTGTGTGTAAAATTAGCCATGACAATGATAGAGACACACAGCCATACAGACAAAGAGAAAGGTAAGCAAGATAGGATAGAGGTCATGTGTCCAAATAGTCAGACCTAACACACACGCTCAGAAGACAAAAGGTCGAGGAAAAAACCGCAACAAGGAGGACAAGAATGAATGAAACAACATAATACAGCCGTGGACTTACACTATGACAAAACAGCTGTTGTGTTTCCCTCGCGCTTCGTCATGTGAGGATGAAAACACTGGGAAACCGGAATCGGAGTCTGAACGGACGGGCGCAGACAGAGAGTGGACAGAGGAAGATAGCAGGAAGTGAGATATACCAGCTGGGGGAAGAGTAGGAGAGACGCAGCAAAGCTTCCTGGGTCACTCAAACAACAACACACGCATGCATGTGCAATTTTAGACCAACACACGTGGTGATGCAAGTGAAACAATGGTGACACAACCACTGTCACACATCTAGGTCACTGTAATCAGGATGTGTTGGGGGGGGGGCTGGTTTGCTAAAATTTCACACATTTATAAAACTTTCACACACAACAACCTGCACACCTTTACAGGTGTGATGCAAACTGCTGCAGATGTTTTACCCTTAAGTGTTGAGCAAGGCCAGCAGAGGTCAGGTTATGTATTTGGGAGTTTGTTGTGAGGAAGTTAAAAGAAAAACTATATTAATTCAAGTGTTACAAATGGGACAAAGAGAGGGAAACACCTTTATTTAACTGTATAATCACCTCACGCACAACTTAGTGAGAGGAAGTTTGATGGAGGAGGAAGAACAAAAGAAACGTCCAGTCATTTTATATGCCTATCACATCAGTAATGGGTGTATCCCTCTTTTTGCATTATGCACACACACACACCCACATACACAAGTGCAAGAACAACACACACAAGCGCACATGCCCGACGTTGCACGCACGAGCGAAAAAGAGGAAACTCTCTCTCAATGAGGTGAACAATACTTGAAATATCTTGACATATTTTTACTACACACTTCCCCTCTTTGTGACAACTTCCTCTCAGTTTTCACTATCTGTACAACTTACTACAAGAGGCTGCATATGAATGAAGAAAGATGCACACACACACACACACACACACACACACACACACACACACACACACACACACACACACACACACACACATGCACAAACACACACATGCAGAGGGGAGGGAACAAGAAGAGAGCTGTTTTGCAACTACAAAGAGGAAGGTACATGGGCAGCTCATTCTTTTATGATGCAACACCGGCAACTCAGTGAACACACACGCGCGTGCACACACACACACACACACACACACACACACACACACACACACACACCCCTACACACACACACACACACACACACACACACACACACACACACACACACACACACACACACACACACACACACACACACACACACACACACACACAGGCTCTACACTCTTACAATCTTACCCAATATTGTATCCATAATGTTTTGTATCGCCAGTGTACATTTTCATTACATAAAGACTCTTGTTAGTCCTGGGACAATGACGGGGCAAGCTAGAGCGTGCAAAAAATAAGCTCACACACAGATACACACACATGAACTGACCCACCCCACTTTGTAAACTCACCTCTAGCTGCTGCCAACTCAATGGCACACTGGATTTGCATATACATTTGCCAGTCAAATGAGATGCATGAGAAACTGTGAAACTCTGGAGAGGAAACTCCCCACATTCCCCTTTTTCTGTGGGAGACTCCAAAATCCCTTCCAAGAAAAAGGTCATGTGGATTTCTTGTTAACTGCTTGGAATTGCATGATCATACACACATCAGTATTTGTTGAAAGGATTCTCACAACAAAAAGGTATATATCACCTGAAAACCTCAACGAGTACAATTACTTCAGAGTGATTTCATATGACAAGAGGCATCTCATGAGTGCTGATATAGAGTACAACAGCACAGGTCACTCAGCCTTGTGTGTCAGATAGAACAATTACTTGTAGAGCTGCATGCTGAATACAATCAACATGCCTGAGGCCTAAGGGGTTATGACTGACTTCCCTTCAGGACAATGATTTCAAAGCACCAGTTTTACCCTCATCTTAAACACATGCTCTCTCATTCCAACCAAAAGCCAACGTTAATTTCAATCTTTACAACTCAGGCAGGAACCATATTCAAGGACCAATGGTCTAACATGAATTCATGTTTGTTATTTGTCACTCCTTAATAAAAACAGTTGTTTCCTCACTCTCTGACAGGTCATCTGTTTCCTCCCTGTGTTTTATGTGCATTATGTTTGATGTGTTCATTTCCACAGGGTGACCAAATTTCATTTTACTTACTGTAGCTAACAGATGTATGAAGAATGATGAGCAATTTGTTTGTCCTACATGCTAACTGTTTGATGGTCCATAACTATATGTTACCATGCTGTTCATCTTTCAAGTTTCAAGTTACACTCTTAAACTATTACAAGATTGTTGTTTGATCACTTTTATTATTATTTTTGATTTGTCCATGACGTATAGCTATCAATACTTTTAATTTTGGCTTGTTTTAGCCAACTTCCTCTGCTTTCTAGGTTATTGTTGCTAGTTGTTTACCAGTAATTGTGGCAATACATTTACAATCAGCAGGAATATATGTTGATATATATATTATTATGTTTTTCCTAATCATCTAACTATTTGAGAAACTTAAATGTTCCACTTAATCCCTTCAGTAAATTCCTTGAAGGTACCGTACTTAAATAACTTTAGGCCTTCTTGAAGAAGGACTCACTGTAGATCCAAAGATCAAATGACACAATAACTAGTCGGTCTCAAAGCATATTTGGCCCTAAAATGCGTATTTAAGCTAATTTCACTGGAATCTTCCAGAAGCTACATGTCAGTAATGTTTGCCCTGGCTCCCTCTACTTTGAGGTAAAGGCTGATGTTCTTTAGAATACAGAGGATCATCAGTAAGACCAGGAAGTATCGACTCAATTCTGAAAAAGCAAGAAACATCTCTGAGTGTACATTGCAAAAGAAAAAATGTCATTAGAAATTCTCCAGGGGTAATTTTTTCTGAATATAAATACAACCTATACATTAAACATAGCCTTTCAAACCACAAACAGACAGATCACACAGATCTCCTGAAGCCCAAATAAACACTGCCACGCACGGATTAATCCAAAGCTAAATGGCTTGTTTACAGCTGCAACAATATTACTGAGCCCATATAATTGTGGCTTTGATAGCAATATGATTACATTATCCAGCAGAGCTGGGAGAACAGGCCCAGCAGGTTAGACTGAACTTGTCATAACAAGAGGAGACGTGACTTACTGGAAGCTGCACGGATTCCCTCAGTGCCTACAGAGTGATTGCACAAACAAGTAGAGATTTGGCCTCAAGTTTACAGAGCATATGTGCAATAAACAAAAAGTAGGTCCTACTACAATGGTTGTGAGTGCCAGGAGAAATAATGAAACATTAAAAGAAATATATAAGACGATGAGCCCAATAGTGCAACTCTGTAGTCCATGTAACCTAGCACCTCCAATCTTTCACATATTTTGTCCTGTCTGGCAGAAATTAAAAATGTCAAAGATGTCTACAGCTCAACCACTCAAAATCTGATGTTCTTATAATTATTAATCCCTCTGGCGCAAGTAATAGCTACATTAATAATGTTTGCAGCCTTGGCGTCATCTTTGGTTTAGAACTATCTTTTGATTCCCTTCACTGGCTACCTGTGAGTTTTAGAAATGATTTTAAGATCATATTGCTTGTTCTTGAAGCCTTAAATGACCAAGCCCCACTTTATGTCTGTGATCTGCTGACTCCCTATGAGCCTGACAGCTGCCTGAGATCCTCCTGCTGGGCCCTACCAGCGGGTCTTAAAACTATGGTCACAAAAGGTGACCGAGCCTTTGCAGTTCAGGCCTCAGACCTGTAAAACTCCCTGCCAGGAGATCTCAGACAGGCAAACTCAGAGTCCTCTTTTGAATCTCTTCTTAAAACTCACTTTAATCAGTTGGCTTTTTCTTAATCATCGGCATTGTTGTATATTTCTTTACCCATTTTTATTGAAAAACCTGTTTACAGCGTTCCCCTCCACACACACAAAATTGAACTATATGCACAACATTCTGAAAACTTGAAGCTCATGTATCAGCAACATGACTCCAAACTGCTAAACACAATTATATTAGTCTCACTCAAATATCATTCTACATCACGGTTGTGCAAATCTCTAAACTCAAGTTGCATCATATAGCCAACTTTATTCACCTCAAATATATGGCCTTCAAAAAGCAACACCCTTATTACCAGTTAGTCTCACTCATGTTGTATCTTTGCAAACTCGAAGCGAAAAACACTTCAGTCCTGTCTCAGAGCCGATGTGGAAGAGGTTCTCTGGAACATAGGCGGGATGAAGAGGGATCTATTTAATTGATTTTTCACTTTTTCTTTATCTGTTCACTTTGTATTTCAGTAACAAACAAATTTATTTTGTTTCTTTTTTGTATTTGATCATTGATTTTCTTTGGAGTGTGTCTGATGGTACTCACTTATATAGGTGAAGTTTCTGAGTTTTGCTTGCACAGCGTCCTACTCTCAGATACTTCCACTAGAGACTCAAGCTCCTCTCCTTGGACAGAACCAGCTTTCCTGATGGACTTATTGAGTCTGTTTGCATCAATTGCCTTCAGCCTACTGCCCCAGCACACTTCAGCATAGGAGATTACACTTGCTACTACAGAGTGGTAGAACATCTGCTGCATGACTATGCATCCACTGACAGATCTGAGTATCTGTAGAAGATGAGACTGTGTCACAGAAAAAGTGAACCTTGATACATAATGTATTTTTATGCTTTAAGCTCTTTCATCTGCCCCCACAGTCTTAAATATTTGCAATATGCAAATTGCCAACAGCAAAAAATGTCAATGCATATGTATGGGTTAATCATCCAAACAAAACTGACGATGCTCAGATGTACAGTTCTTAGAGTCTAAGTAAACACACACACACGCACACACGCACACACAAACACACACACAAGTCGAGCAGGTGAAATGTGGCAGGTGTGCTTCAGTACCTGGGGGTTGTGTATCTTTTAACAGAGTTAGGATAGAATGATATGGGTTGAGTTAGTGAGATAAGAGATCTTTACACACACACACACACAAACACACACACACACACACACACACACACACACACACACACACACACACACAGTCAGAGATGCAAACAGGTTTTGCTCTTGGATATTGATTTTGTACATATGTTTGCAGAGTGTTTGTGAATGTGGGGATGTGTAGGTGTTTCATGTCAGCAATCTCAATGCTGCATGACAAATTAACCCTTAACTTCCCTTACGTGTACGCTTTAGTCATTCCACAACACGCACTGCTGCTCAGAAACCACCAGCTGCACAGAGTAAAGCATGGATGTTGTGGAGTGTAATACTGCTAAAATCCTGTTAACAACGAATGGTAGTCTTTCATTAGGTTTTAAAACTTAATTCTTGGATTTGTACATTTAAAATGTTATTTAACAAAACAAAACTTTTTTTTTTACTTTGAACTGAAGTGTCGAGGCTTCATTGATTTTCTTTGACTTGTCACTTGTGTTTCCCCATATTGAACTTATATTTGACTGATTCTAGCTTCAAACTTTGGTTAAAACATCTCTAAATGTTCTATTTCTATACAATATAGCATACAGTATATCATATATAATTCAGATGTATTGTTTCACTGATTTGACATTTTTGTTGTGCAGCATTTTTTTATGTTTATCTAGAGCACCAACCTCTATTGTTTAAAAATGAAGCCAATGCAGAAGTGCACAGCAACTTCAGTTTCTTAATTAACGTGTTTACTGCTTGGTACAGAAATTTGGTACGATTTTGGTCTGATTAGTTGATGTCTTTGTCGGTATGGGGATGATTTTATGAAGGATATGAGTTATGCATAATTAATGGCATTACAGATCTGACTGCAAGCCGTCGCTTTGCAGCGGTTTGTCAGGAGGCATGAGGTCAGCCTCAGCTCCAGTTCTTTGACTTTCATTTAAGTGACTGAAGGTTTATAGAGTCAGGCAGTCAGCAATATGGCAACCACCATGGATAGGCTTCTGAAATAGCCCTTCAGAAAACCAATGGATGACGTCACTCAGGCTTCGTCCAATATGTTGTGTTACTTGACACAATCTGGAAGTGCCCCATCTGAGACTGTGGCTGGCTCATGAGGGGTCAACAATTCTGCTATGTAGCTAGGTGCCAGACCCCTACGTGCTTTAAAAGTGATCAGTAAGATCTTCAAACCAATTCTAAAAGTAACCAAAAGACAGTGTAGTGAAGCCAATATTTGAAAGATGTGATGTTGAATGTTAAAACTGCTTTGTGTTTGATACTGCAAAGGGGGGGTTACAGGTCATCTAATCTGGAGTAGATGAGTGCATGGATTACTTTTCTAATGTCCAACTGAGAAAGTATTGCTTTAGTTCTGAGGATGATCTGTTATTATTAGAAACATGACACAAGATGTCCAGCTTTTTTATGCGTTTCTCAAAGGTACAGACTTCAGTCGGCTTTGCATTGACTGAAAAGGGACCAAGGCCTCTCTCATTAAGATGGGTGGAGTGATTTGGATTGAACAGTTAAATGTCTGATTTTGAGTTATAATTAAAGAAAGTTTTCAGCCGTCCGAAAGTTGACATCACTGAGACAGTATCTGGAAGCAGTTAGGCATTGAGGGTCCACAAGTCTCAAAGGAAATTATATCTAAGTGTCATCGGCATGGGAATGAAATGAGACATTCTGGGGCTGGATTATTTAGCCGTGTGGCAGCATGTAAATAAAGAATAAAATTAGAGCTAAAACTGAACTTTCAGTACATAACATGTAATTTTAGTGGTAGAAGTGTAGTAATTAATGGTGACCATAAAGGTTTGTTCTGTAAGCTAAGACTTAAACTAACCACTTGCATTGTCCTTGATACCAACCTAATTTTTTAGACATTCAGAAATGTAAACTAAAGTGACCCTGCTTTAAAACAATTAATTTGCTGTTTTTTTTAACAACATAGGAAATCAAAGGGGGAATCTGGTATCTTGAGAGCCTCTCTTGAGTGAGTTTAAAATGAATAATACACATGAAAGTGTCACATGGTGAACACATCCTGGGGGGAAAAAATGATGATCTGGTTTATATGGTGACACACAGTTTACAGTATGAACTCAATTACAGTGAAAGTAGGAGAACGGGAGAGAGAGTGAGATATTTTTCTCTTAATATTTGCACACATTCAATACTTCTTTCTGTTAAAGTACATAAATTAGCATTATTCAAAGAAAGAAAGAAGATACTAAGAAAGGGAGTGTATACAGTACATGTGGATAGCACAGTGACTAACAACAAGAGATTAACCCTTTCAGTGCCGAGCAAAGTATCCAGACTGACAGAGGGAGACAGACACAGCAGAACACCACAAGTTTCATTTTTCACTTTCTACACACACAGCTGGAAACATTATCACACAGCAGGGAGGCAAAGCAGATTCAGACAGAGTCGTTCACTCAAATGTGATTTATTTGATCTTAGTCATTGATTAAACAATTAAAGGTGGATTCTGTGTAATCATTTTGAGCATTCGCAAAAAAATAAAAAGAGTCTTTTCCCAGTTTGCATAGTGGAGGGAGATTCTTATCACGATGACTGGCTGATGATGGGGTGCATGTCTTTACAGAGGGAGTGTCAGGATGACATTTAGGGGGGTGAAAGAGGGGGCTTTGTTTGCAGTGTCAATATTTACAGTGACACATGCTGCTGGATGAGTATTGAGTGACTGAGGGGAATAGTGTGTGTGTGTGTGTGTGTGTGTGTGTGTGTGTGTGTGTGTGTGTGTGTGTGTGTTTTGAGTGGGAGACAGAAAGACGGTAAAACAGAATTATCAGCCTGAATGGATTGCAGATGTCAGGCTCAGATGAACAGATTTAACACTTCAAAAACATAACTTCTGTCTCACTCAGTGTGTGTGTGTGTGTGTGTGTGTGTGTGTGTGTGTGTGACTTTTCTGCTACCCAAAGCAGAACCCAGAAAGTTCCAGAGAAAAGAAAAAAAAAGTTGTAGCAATAAAAAAAGCCATTGGCAGTTTTAAACTCTCAACAAGATAAAGTTTAGAAAGTCAACCTGTCCAGTGTAATGGGATTTAATAGGTGACCAATCACAAGTTGACTCTGCATCTGTCACAATCTACGAACCTCTTTTGCAATGCAAATCAGAGATATGCAAATTAGGGAAACACAGGCCATCTGTAGTATCTCTCCTCTGCTCCATTCATTATCACTACATCTTGTCCTGTGAGCTTTCTCTCTTTTTCAAACCTGTATTTGCACAAGTTTGTCTCTTTTGAATACCTAATCCCCATCAATCCTCTTTCCATTTATTTTACCTTTGTGTGACATTCAGGATGTCAAACTTGTTTTAATCTTTTCATCATCTTTAACAACTTCTGCTATGTGTTTGTCATAGTTTTTGGAAAAAAATGTGCAACATTGCTTCCAGCTTCGGTGCAAATTGTATGATTCAACAGTGTGACTCATTCACTTTCATGTTCTCTGTTTGTCCTGCAAACTGCAACTGTGAGAAACTTTAAGCTGTTGAATTTCCACCTGTCTGTTTTTTTTAACCAAGATTTTAATTAACATTTGAGCTCAGACCCCTCCAGCTATGCTTACAATAAAGATATCAAGTTGAATGTTGTATTTCTTCTGTAACCAGAGCAAAAGGAAGAGGCAACAACAATGTGCCCCTGAAGCAGGGAGAGGAGCGCTGTTTCTTACATACGCTTAGACATTCAAATGGTATTATTGCCCTCTAGTGATCAAACTCTGAAATTACATTTTCCTTTTACTATGTAGTTATTTGCAACACGATTATAAATACACATTGAATATTAAATGCATTATATGTTCATTAAAAAACATGTATTTATTGTTCACAGTGCTCAGAGGTTTGTTGTCAGAACATAAGTGTATAGTCCAGAAGTTAGATAAAGTCAAAACATCAAAACACAGATTCAGATTAGACCAGTTGTCTTGTTCTGATCACTTGATAGTGCAATCATCCCTCTTTACCCAGGTGCACTATTGGTTGGGTTATAAATACCAGCAGAATGAAGCTTCAACTGAAGAGCAGATGTTGACTTGTTCTCCAGAGTCCTGTCTTTCACATAGCTATCATTCACTGTAGTGATCGAGTGCTGAGTTGTTGAATGGAGCTCCAGTAATTCAAAAACTGTGTCCATCTGTTGATGAAAAGTCAGTTTTCTCCCAAACTTAGGCCATACTGTATAAGTAACGACTTGCTGCTACTATTGAAACAATCGTTCAAACCCTCACACGTCCAGTAACACAATCTGTGACTTCAAATAGAAGTTATTGTTCTGTCAACATTATTAAATCTGCATTAGAGCATTAGTTGATTGAACAAGGTGGTTACTTTAGAAAAGAAAGGTGGATCTTTTGAGGAAAACTGTACCCCTACATCAATGCATGTGTACAGTATGAATACCATCAAGACATGTTATTTCTGTGTTTCTTCTTATATAAGATGGTCGTTCTACAGATTCTGACACACAACAACTGTAATAATAACTGGCATAGAGACATTAAATGCATAGGGCACATGTTTGCATTTCAAGGGGAAATCAGTATGGCTCAGTGACCCTGTTTAGCGCGGATTTTGAGGAGGTATAGAGAAACACGGCAGCCTGAGGCCTCCTGTATACACTACGGCAGTAATGTGAGACTTCAAGAGAATAAATGTGGAGATCATAGTGCTGCTTACATATAGTGGGAGGAACAAACCAAGCCAAAAGTGCTGTCATTTGCTAATTCATTACAAGCGCTATAGTCAGCAGTATGTCGTCTCTGTTACAACTTGGACAGTGACGTTATTGCACTGCACGTCATAGAAAAGGCTAATATCACAGTTTCATTATTTTTTTTTTTAAACCTATCAAATACATTGGGTTTCCATATTTTCTTTCAGCAGTTTGTATGAACATAAACTGCTCTGTGACAGAATCAATCACATTGTTTGCCAGGTTTTTTTTTTTTTGTGGGAATCAGGCCTCTCTCTGCACCGTCGACACAGCATTGAATGTGACAACTGTAGCTATACATACTGACAGAAGAGTCATGAAAAAAAAAAGCTTTAAGTAAATTCATCTTACACATGGACCAAGTGTAGTATGTACAAATGCTTAATATGTTTTGTTATATATTATATAGTAACAGCTACATATGGATCCGTTTCATTTTGAGCGTGTAAATATAAATGTTTACGGATATCAAAGTACCATTTTTGGCAATGAAATGTACATATTCTCAATCATGAATGATGGCATTAAATCTTCTGAAACAGACATTTGAATTGTCCTGGTATTAAACAGCAGATGTAAGATTTAGAGGTATCTGCAATGACTACTTGGTCCAAGTCTGTTCATGACATAAGATACAGTGCACACAGTACCTGCAACAAGTGTGAAAAAGGAAGTCATAGAAACGCTTTCGAGAGGTAACCGAGCAGTGAGTCCATGTGTCAGAGACATTGGTTGGCACCTTGGCAGCCCTGAATGGGTGTAAGACCCAATCTGACTGTAATACTGGGTGAAAAATCAAATAAGCTGCTACAGTCCTGTGTGTGTGCGTGTGTGTGTGTGTGTGTGTGTTTGTGTGTGTCAGTATGCTGGTATGGCTGAAGGAATATAGGTAGAATCTGTAAGTGAACAGTTTGACAGTGAAAAAAATCGTATCCAGGAAATGGCATAAACACCATCAGAAAAAGTGTTTCACAGACAGAAGGACAAAGTTACTGTTAAGGCTTTGTTGTGTATGTGTGTTTGTTGTAAATTGAGTCTATCAAACAAATTAATGCACCCATTAATACGCTAAAAACCAGCCCTAAGTTCCCCTAGATCCTTACCCAGTAAAAAGGTTATTACATTGCAGAGATTTTGGTGTCTGAAGTGCTGAGGTCGTGTGACACAATATTTACAGGTTATACTGTTTACAACATGAAAAAATGAAAGAAAATGGCTTTCGTTCGTGTTTCTGAGTCCGAAAAAACATCCAGCTGAAGCCTTTTTGTCACGAGGTTCAGTTCAGAACAGAAGACATCTTTACCTTGACAGGCCAACTTAGCGCTGGAGTTAAAAACACACTTCAGTGAAGCGGCACTCTTGTAAGAAAGAGCATCCAATAGAAGTGCAAACTGTACAAAAGATTTAAATTGAAAATATCCTTATAGAGTATGTTTTTTATTCTTGTTAAAGCTTAAAAAAGTGTCATATAGAGGAAGGTTTCATATATTCTTCTTTTCATATATTCTATGTTATCTTTCCAGCGGCATCCCGCTAACTTTTATAATCATCTCTGTTACATTTCTTTATTGTCCCAGCAGCATCGTGCAAAACATCTGTTTTTTTGTCTTCATTGATCCCTCTTTGTTTCATAACTTTTAAATACTTCTCCTGCTTTTCTCTGACACTTTGAAGCAGATATGACTGAGCTATAGAGTGAGGCATATATTTACTAAGATCGCCCGCTAAACCATGAATCTCTCTCCGGCTTCTTTTTTTCCCACTCCTGCATGGCTACAGTCCTCCGCCCCAGCAGAGGGAGCCATTACTCCTCCACTCCCATCCAGTGCTCCCACTTTAAAAGCCTATGAACAACTGGCAGTGGGAGAAAATATTCTGCGGGACAAACAAGGAGGTGGATAAACACTCCTCTCCTCCATTCACAAAGGATAACACCTTAGGACATAGGGAAAAAGATTAAGGGATGTCTTCTCCATCCTCTCGTCCACCTCCTTCTCCTTCTTCAGGCTCCTCAGCATGGGAGTGTGTTTCTGAATGTGTGCGTTCATATCTTAGGCGGCTCCAACGCGCCTTGTTCCTGTGCAGGTGGCCCATCATGGTCTGGCTGAGCAGGCTGGACTCAGTGAAGCGTTGCCACTCCTCGAACAAAGGCTCCACGATGTAGGAGATGAACCCTGAGAAGAACAAAACAATGGCGGCTCATCTCTGGACCAACTTTGGTGAAGGATACAGTTTTTATAGATGATGTTTAATGTCTGTGGTTAATCGCTAGTTCTCACCGCTCTGAATGGCTGGAACAGAGTCAGCCTGCTGGTTACACAGTGGACTTATCTCCAAGTCAAACTTTCTTTCCAGATCACCTGTCAGGTAAACACAAAAAAAGTCAACGAAACAGTGTGGGGACAAAGTATGCTGTTGATGCAGATGAAGATGATCTTATCTTGTGTTTTCTTATCCTAAAAAAAGTGAGGGAGCATCAGTATATACAGCTATATGAACATAAAACGTAGCCAAAGTCTTTTTCAGATGTGTTCAAACATCTGTAAGCAGGTATGATCTCAGATACAGCTGAATGTCATACTTATGTTGTATTGTAGTTAACCTAATTTCCAGTTTGCAGCTAGTTTCTAGCGTTCATATGAACATCCATGTCATAATGATGACAAGGATTTCTTCTGCTGTGCCCGAGTTGAGTGAAATTAGGTTTGTCATGGAAACTGACCACACATTAGGTAGACATAAAAGAATGTGTCTATTGAAAGTCTTTAAAACACTCACACTGCTAACTATACAATTTATGTCTTAAGCTGTCTGATCGTGTTCCATGTGAATCTGTCCTATTTCCATATGACAGAAATGCTGCATTGTCACTTAAAGTCTCTTTTCACCATGTTTACTTTTTATAATAGAGCAAGGGCAATAAATATACTTCAAACTACAAGTGAAAGATAATACATTATTTTAGCTGTAGTAACTTATATTGTGTTTATGGCTTGGTTTGTTGGTTTTACTTTAAAGCCAATATTCCTTAAAGTAGTACATGCAGTACCCTGTATAAGAAGAACAACAGAGAGGAGGTGTTACTCACCCTGCCTGTAGAACTCCTCACAGACCCTCTCACTCCATTGTCTGCTCAGCTCCCAAACCCGACATGGATTACACACGTCCGCACACTTTAGAGCAATCTGATGGCAAAAGGAGAGAAGTTTTTTCACAAGTATATAATCAAATTCAGCATGCATGGATTAGATATACATGTGCAGTACTGCCACCTCTGTGTGTAGTTTACCTGCAGTATAAAGTGCCTGTGCGAGGTCAGTTGAAGGTCCAGGTCCTGGTTGTCTAAATGTTCTCTGAAGGTCGACAGGAACTCGTTCTGCCTGCTGATGTCTGTGGCCAGAATGAGAGAACCCAGCTGCTGTTCCATGTCCTGCCTGAGGATCAAAGAGGGGGCAGCAATAAGCAGAAAACAACAAATACTATAATGTCAATGACATTTGTTCATTCTTGCAAGTCATCTCGTCATCATTTGTGGTTAGTATATATCCAAAGGTAATATATCATAAGTAGTACTGATACAGAATGCCTATTATGCCTCTGTATCATGATAGAGAGCTTTTTCTTTGACTTTTTTACCTTTGTATTTGGGCGGATTGATGAAAAATTGTAACAGAAATTAATAAGTCATTATTCGTCACCAAAACTGTAAAAAATGTGGTGTTTTTATGTATTTTAAAATCAAATGCATGGCAGGGTTTTGATTTTCTGCATGCATATGTCAGGGCCTGCTGTGGATCAGCATTAGAGTTGATTGTCTCTCAACAGGAAGGGTTCGATCCCCAGCTCCTGCAGTCAAAGGTATGAATGCTTCCTCGGGCAAGACACTGTACCCCAAATTGCTCCCTCTGAATAGCCAGCGGCATGTGAATGTGTGTAAATGGGTTGGTAGTACTGATGGGGCGGTTAGGGGCTTTACGTAACAGCCTCTGCCATCAGAGTGTGAATGTGAATGGGTGAATGGAACATGTACTTTAAAACACTTATAGTGGTCAGAAAGACTAGAAAACTGTATACAAGTCCAAATCCATTTACCATCTACCATGTGTGTGCAGCCAGTTGACAAGCAATTGCAGAACATGAATACTAAAGATAGAAATCTGTCCCATATCTTTAACAGAACACATCTACAAGGGAGAAGTGGTCAAAATGTCCCACCCTAAAGGTATTGTAGTAAAAGTTCTTCAATGATCAATAGGCGTTTGTGTGTTGATGAGTGTTTATTCTTACGACATGTCCACAGGCAGGTGGGACAGCAGTCCTGACTCTCGCAGCATGCCCACAGTGGATCTCCAGTGGTGACTCTCCAGCACAGACGTGTTCTGTCAGGTGAGAATCATGAACATGTCAAACAGATTCACTTACAGTTGGACATTAAACATGTTTAACATGCTAGTGCACATTACTGACACATGACATCAGCAGGCCTGAGTGTACCTGGTAGAGGGACGCGAGGTGGTGTCTGGTCTTAATGAGGAAGGGCTGGTTGACTCCAGGATGGTCCACATCATGGGCGGCCGCTGCCATCAGACCCAGAAACACATCCAGAGGACTCAGCTGCTCTGCCAGCTGCAACATGACACAGGGGAATGTATGTTTAATACGTAGGAGGGACTGTTGCTCTTATTTCTAACGACACTTGATTCCAAAAAGTCAGGAGAGACCATGAGGAGCGGATTTCACTGTGTTAACTTCTACCCACTTTCATTAACTTTTGACAGTTTTAAGATGATTGACACAAACATAGTCAAAGTCTTTAAGTATTAAATGATTAAGGATTGCTTTTATGGCTGTGGCTTTAACACACTGTGTTCATCTAGTGTTTGTGATCCTTGAGGGACATAATGGATAAATTAGACAATGGCTTCTAAATATATTCAGATGAGATTCAAACATCTTCAAAATGAATGATGTTGTGTGCCCATCCTTTTTGAGCAGAACAACTTTCTTCAGAACAACAATGAGTCAATCTAAAAGGTACAATTATTACAAAAAGAATTGTGGATTTTACACTGGGATAAACTCTCATTCTTTGTTGATTTTTTGCAGCATTGTGGGCCAAGCTTTTCGTCTTGTCTCGTTTTTTGTTCATGTCCGGTACATGTTTGTGTTGAATTAAGTGAAGAAAAAGCTCATCCTACTTTCCACTCATTTAACATTTGTGCAGAACAAATGCTCTTCCTGCAGCGTGTATAGTCTTTGTTTGACAAAGAGCCAGAGGCAGCAGAGAGGAGAATTAAAAAGAACTTTATTTAAAAAGAAAGTATTGTTACCAATTATCTCATCTGGTTTTTTTTTAGGTTTAGAATTAGAATAAAAGCATCAGTATTCATTTCAGTCTGTGTCACACACAGTTAAAACTCATCACAGTTTATTGAATTCATCACAGACCCAGGCGTGTCAGATTAGAGAAATGCAAATTGGCAAGTAAAGGGCAAAATGGCACAATATTGATCCGACATCTTATATTGTGAGTGTTTGCCTGTTAACCAGAACTCAGCGGCATGTGTGCTGTGTTGGATTAATTCTATTTATGAGAGTGCTTTTAACAAAATAGGTGCATCTCAAAGGACACAAAAGCAATTACTATATGGAGGTAAAGATTTGCACAGACACTTAATCTGGTCAGAGGGCTTCAGGGATTTCTCTGAGCCGTGGATGGATGTGTTGTCAGTCTTAGAGGGTAGGAATTATCGCTCAGGGAGGAAAAGCTGATAGAATATGTCAAGGAGAAAGAGGGCTCTTGTGAAGCCTTATAATGTAATATGATGTGTCACATGTGTGTGTGAATACATTATTGTACACTACCTTAGGCTCCTTCAGGTAGCAGTACATGGCTTGAGTGACATCAGCAGCATGGACAGCATTGTGATAGGGATTCTGAGAGTGGTAGTCCTCTTGTACCATGCCTAGAAAGATCAGATTTAACATTGAACACCAATAAGTGTATTATGATCTTAAAGTCATTTTGGCGTCACTGTTAGATCCATCGTGTAAATGCTTTAATTTCAGTATCAGATCGCATTTTCACATGTTACATGTATAATCAAGTTAACAATCCCAGATGTTAGCCAGATATTTACCTTTAATAGGGACATCTTATTTTTTGTGTGACAAAATGATCAATGAAAGGACAAAAAAACTTGTGTTTGCACATTTAGTTTCCTTAACAGCAGAGAGCTCCTTGTTGCTGTTCTGTATCAGAAAAGACCTTTAGCATGCTAAAGTAACTGTGTTCAAATAACAATGGCTACACAGTAGTGTTGTAGTACTCCAAATCTGTCTTGGTCTCAAGGTCTCAGTCCTGTCTCGGAATCGAAAGCATTTTCCCTCGGTCTTGTCTCGGTCTCTGACTGGCCGGGCTCAGGATTTTAAATCAAGACCGGTCCAGACCACCACTGACAGGCTGTTTGTCCACATCATTACTGTGATTAGAAGGAAAACGCCACTTTCTAAAGGAACAAATAACTTCCAATTATTCATAATCTGATTTTTATCCCCCGGTTACGTCTGCAACCCCTCCCTGTGTTACGGTCTAAGTGAGGGACACGCCCCCTGCACACATGATGATTTTTGGATGATTTTTCAGTGATATTTATGGTCTTAGTCTTGTCTTGGTCTCGCCATTGTCTCGATCCCTAAATGTCTTGGTATTGTCTCAGTCTCGGAGGACTCTGTTTTCCGAATATCTTGGTCTTGGTTAATGTGGTCTTGACTACAACACTACTACACAGTTACTTGATCAATTTTTTTTATATTGTGGGGAACATATAATGAAGGTTTCTTCTGTGATGGCTGATTGGTAGACAAAGAACCAGCAAGTTCTGACTTTCCTGCAGAGTTAAACCCTTTTTTGAATTGAAGCAGGATCATTCTCTTAAACAGAGCGAATGATTTGTTAATAGTAGTGTCAACTTGGTGAAAAAGGGTTGAGTGAAACACAACATGTCACAGAAGAATTTCTTTTAAACATGTTTTACACTGTTGTTCCGAGCCATTAATAAAGTAGTCAACATTTTTATTCTGCTAGTAACAGAGCTTGAATCTTATTTTCTCTTTTCTCAGTTGCTGTATAACTGACATTGTATGGCTGCTTACCAAGAAACCTGTGCAACTTGACCATGTCCAGCTCAAAGTGGTGAATGAGACCATAGACATTGAAGAGATGGCACATCAGAGTCACCAGACTGTTACCTAAAGCACAAAAAAAAAAAAAATCAGTTCAGTTAGTCAACTATCTGATAATAATGTTTCATAGTACACAACACATGACAGAAACAAAACGCTCTGGGAACCTCATTAAACGGATTTTGTTACAAAACATACAAAACTTTATTTTGAACCTTAATTTGTAACATCTGGTAATCAAGCTATAAAACAAAAACGGCTTACCATTTGTAAGACGGTCGAAAAGGAAAATGTCAAAGTTCCATGTTCCTACTTTTGATAGCATGTGCTGTAAGGAAAGACAAAGTGTTAAAAGCGCTGATCTAGTAATAATAATAAAACATTGTATTTATCACGCACTTTACATTTGAAGCAAATGTCAAAGTGCTACAATTTAAAATAAACCTGCCCTCTATGCATACATTATGTCTTTATAATAATAATAATAATACATTTTATTTAAAAGTGCCTTTCAGGACACCCAAGGACAGTGTACAACAATCAATAACTTGACATACAGTACAATGTATAAAAAAAGCAGTATTATTGTGATGTGAGTATATGTGTGTGTTCTCACTGCAGCTTGTCCCAGGTAGTCGTCGTCCAGTAGGTGCAGGGACCCGGGGGTTTGGGGCACCAGCAGCCTGGAGGCGTGGCAGTATCTCTGAAAACTCAGCAGACGTTTCACTTTTCTCCTGGTGCCGGACTCTACCTCCCCCTGCTGGGCACTGGCTTAAATTACAAAAGACAAAAATATTTAGTTTAATAGACGGAGCAGGGAACCCTGATGCACTCATTTGTACTCCAGTGCATGTGACAAAGTAGAGCAGCGGTCACACTTTTTGAAGACGAACAGTAGGATTAACCTAAATGTACAATTGCACAATTACCCAGATGTTTCAGAGAAGCGTTTCAAGTGTTCTAATCAAAAACATCGACCTCAAGCCATAATTAAAAAACAGAAAGAAATGAAAATAAACAAGTTCATGCCGTGCTGGATTTTAGTGCAAGATAAAATGTGCATGTGATAAACATGTGAGTAAAACTGGGTAAATATCATCTTCCTTCTTAGATAACTATATTAACCTGTAGTTTAACTTTTTGTTCATGCATAAAGATTAAAATGAGATACAGTGATTGTAAATCAGATCTAAAAAAGAAGTTTTCATTTGTATTTCTGAGAAATTGTTTTTTCGAGAACAAAAGGGGGTTGTATCATGGAGTGATTGGATTATGTTTATTTTGTATTTCAATTAAATTTCAGACTCACTTTTGAGAATTCGCAGGTCAATCAGAGGGTAGGAGCCTCGTCTCTCAACCAGCAACACACCAGCATGACCAGTGTTCAGTGTGCCATCAGCTACGCACACACACACAGACAGACAGAAATAGGAGATAAAGGGAAGAGATGAAAATAAGAGGAAGACAGTTTTAGAAATATAAGCATTTGGTGTTATTACTGATGTTCTGTTCGGGGACATTTTTGGCAGACCAGCACGCATAATCCGTGAATCCAATTTTCCAGGATGAAGAACAGAGAGGACCGGAGTGTTTAGACTAGAGCAGAGGAAACAAAGGAAGCAGGCAGCGGGGTGATGAGAGGACAACACAGCAAAGTGTTCAGACAATGCTGTACATAGATGTTCCAACATAATCACCCACATAAAAGCCCATCAAGACTTGTTCTTAAATCGGCCGCTGTAAAACAAGAGAGTCTTTGAAATGGCTGAATCACCAGCACATCATGCATCTGTCTGAGGTTGTACAAGGAGGGCAGTTTTAATGCTACTGTGCAGCTGTTGGGTTGCATGTCTGAATCTGAACACTTTTTATTATTGATCAAAGTTGTGCTTAGTTCACTGTGTACGCTCTGTTCTTCACGCTTGTTTAATACTGATGCTGACTGTGGCGGGGGGGGGGGGGTATTTCTAAAATGCTGACAGCACATTATCTTATCAACAACCCTTTATGTTGATTGTACATTTTAATTATAAATGTAAATTGCCAATCTGTCAGACAGCAAAGGTACGCAGAGACAAATCTGATGCTTAAAAAAGGCAAGGCAAGGCAAGGCAAGTTTATTTGTATAGCACTTTTCATACACAAGGCAGACTCAAAGTGCTTCACATCATAACATGTCAAAAAAGAATCCTGCCTCTGTAAGAAATGCTTAATTCACACAACCTCCGGGCAGAGACAACGAGAAAATGGAACTGGCTCTCAGCACATGCGCGCACATGAATAAATCCACATCTGAACAAAATAAAAACTATGGGAACACTGAATAATTTACACATAAGATGTGAGGAACTGGAGCGTATTATGTCCCTGAGGTTGCAACTTCACATCACCTTTGTGACTCCTGCTTACAAGGGCAGCTAAACTACCGGCTAATGAGGTTGGAGTCTCCGTGGTAACTCCCTCGGGTTGCCAAATCTAGCCTTTTAAGTGCGAGTTGCTGAAGTTGCAGGCGGAGTTTGCAGCCAGGTTGTTGTTGTTTATAGTTGCATTGTGTTTTGGCTAGGCAGCTTTACATAAAATACATGGTACAAAAAGTGGCATCTTTCCTTTTTTATGTATGTTAAGAGTCCAGCGTACAAATATAACGGGCTCTTGAGGAGTGACTCAGCTTGTTCATGTGAGGCTGAGGATTCCTGATGGACTAGTTTGAGCAAGAAAAGGGGGAAAGCCTCTGCTTTTTTTATCCTGTGTGCTGATGGGCAGAGAGGGCTGGAAATTCATCATCTGAAAAAAAACCCACCACAGATCAACACACACACACACACCACCCTCTGGCTGTCTCTGTTCGAGCCATCTCTCCATTCTTCTATTTTATGTCTCCCGTTCTCCTGGCTCCTGTCTCAACATCTTCCTCTCCCTTCCTGTTCGACAACAACCTCCCTTCTCCCTATCCGATCCAGCGTTTCGTCTCACCCCACCGCCCCTCTCCTCTTATCCCTTTTTCTTCTTTTAACTCTCTCTGCGGTAAATAGGTCATTGTATCTGCGCCGCAGCAGAACTGGGTCATTTAGGATGAAAACGTGAATCAGTTAGAAAGGGTGTTTAAAGATGCAGCGATGCACACGCACTTCATCGTGGGCCTGTGCGTGAACGCTCTCTGCACACACACAGACACACTTGCAAATGAGGTTAAATCCCTGATTCCAAATGCGAAAACAAGATCACGCACTTGGCGCTGATCACCCACGCTCACACACAGGGTACACACTGATAGGAATATGTTCACTTGGCTTCACTTGTATCTGTGGGTGTTTACGGCACACACTGTGCTCTGGGGCTGTTTGCCTTCTCAGAAAGAAACAGTCAGACACCTCGTTGCCATATGCAGCGCTGACACTCAAACACAAACTGTTTTAAACACACACAGCGGCAGATGATGTTTCCTGCTTCCAGCTGATGCTTCTTATCTGGATGCATCCATACATACAGGGTAGGTGCACAGCTGGCAACGATCTCCAGGCACATAGCTGGCACCGTTTACGCGTTCATTTTTCTATGTAGGTGACATCAGAACAGGCCAACATACTGTATATATTTGCTGAATGCTTTGCCCCAAAGGCTATCTTAAAATCCAGGTTTTGGATATGTGAAGGTTTACTTAAAACAGTGGTTCTCAACTCGTCTAGCCTCAGAACCCACCACCAACTCCTTCGTGAAAAATCGCGACCCAAAATTCTGATATTTTTTCGACCAATCAGATTTTTTTGATGAAAAATTGTGCAGCTTGGACCTCAGTCTGTACAAAACATGTGACAGAAGCAAGAAACTGAACAAAACAAAATGTTTAAAAAGCGCTTCACAGACTTTTTTACAAAAACACATTTCCAGGCACACATTCACGACCTACTGAAAATGGCTCCGCGACCCACCTCTGGGTCCCGACCCACCAGTTGAGAACCACTGACTTAGAAGATGCATTTGACCTATTTTCATCACCTTTCTTTCTAAAGCACAGACCAATCGTAGGACTTTTAAACAGACATACTTTCACTCCAGAAATCTTCACTTTATGTTGAGCTGTTAAAATTGTTGGAGAAGACTTTACTATCTGTTCTGCCAGTAACAGGCCCGGTTCTAGAAACAAATGACTTAGGCGCAGCAGCTACAGTGACCGGCAACAGCAATGAAAAATAGCGTAGGTGTTATGGGTCCCACATGTGGCCTCCGTAGAATAGAAAGGCCATGTGCACCTGTCATGACCATCAGATCATGGACACTGTTGTCATTTGAAAGCTTTGATTACTTATTTATAATCAGTAATTGAGGATGCAGAAATTTAAAATGAGGGTGCAGTGCATGCTTTTGCACCCTCGTAGAACCGGGCCTGGCCAGTCAGTAGGATTGGCATGAAACTCAAAACAGTCTGTATTACTTCTTCTACCAACATTTCACTTTCAGTCCTTGCTGAGATAAATATCAGAATGACTCACTATCGCCATTGGCAAGTTATCTTCGTGTCTCCACACATGTTCTGCGGCATCAAATGCTGCAGAGATAGTCATTTGAACTTGGTCAGAATAACCAAATGATTGAGGTCATCACGACGCAAAGGGAAAAGTCAAAAAGCGAGTGAACAGAGCACATTTGTCCGTTCTCCACCTTGTGAGTCAGTCTTTGCACTCAGGTAACTCCCCTCAGTGTGAATCATCATCACTTCATTAGAATGCTTCAAAACACATCACAGACTTTTTGTGTATCAAATGTCAATGTTAGCATACATTACTCCTGATCTCACAGACAAGTCATCTCTGCATCACACACATATCGCTAGATGGCCATGAGATCATCATAATCCCAGAAAGTGTGACAGCTACAGTCCTTGTGAAATGTAACCTGTATCTGACACATCTGAGATGAGATGAATGCACAAGGCAACAAGTCTAAAATCAGATCATCAGCTCTTATTCGTGGTTTAATGTCAAAATCATCCCCTCTCTGCTGATGTCATTCATATTGAACTATCATCAGAGATACATTGTGTCCACCTGTGATACACTCCAGACGGACGGACAAAGGCTGGACTCATTGCGTCATGTCAGTGTCATCAGTGCAGCTGCAGCACAGCAGATGGTAACACAGTTTTTTTTTGTTTTTTTAAATAGACCCTCCTACGTTAAAGCCAAAATCCCTCATTTCGCTTAAATGTCCACCCAGCTGGGTGTCTGAACTGCCCTGAACCTTGTCCCCACTCACATAATTTACGGAAACACACATGCTTGTAAACAACCACCAGAGGCGTGTTTTTTTTAAAGGGATAATCCGTCACACATGCACACAGGCATGGAGTATAACTTTCTAATGGAAAGAAAAACATAATCAAAAAAGCCCCGAAACGCTTTTGTCAAAGTTGACAAATCAATAAAAATGACTACAATTAAAAAGAGATGAATCAACTTAAAATCATACACATTATAGCTAATTGTGATTTTAAAAAAAAGTCATATGCTATCTGTTTCCATCCATGAATGTGTTGCCATGTAGCATACACCATTGCTGGGTCAAGAAGACATACACTTGACATTATACTTGTAGCATGTATTATGGTTGAGTTACCTTCCAGATGAGGACTTGTGTCCTCCAAGTCATGTTTCATCTCCTCTACTTCTTCTTCTGCCACCCAAGTGCTTGTCGGACTCCTCTCAGGATCCAGTGGACCCCCCCTGCGAGCCCTCCAGGCTGCTCTTAGCTGCCGTATGAGAGCAGGAAGCTCCAGGGCCAGTGACAAACCCCCACAGGTAACTGGAGGCATCCTGAGAGGACCCCAAACTGGTGAGCGGGGAGTCTCTTCAGGACATACCCCGACTTCAACCCCGACCCCAATACCAGAGTCCCGCATCCTCAAATCTGGTCCCCAAAGCCCCTCCAGCACTGGCATCCTCTCACCAAGAGAAAACGGACAGATGACAGTAAAGAGGGGGTTGAAGAAGAGAGAAAGTGGACAGCGAGTGAGGAGGAGAGACGGCGGAGAGGAAACGCTCACTGTCAGGTAGCCATTGGTGAGGTGGAGGAGAGACAGAGATAGTCGCAAGTCGGATGTAGGACAGAGAAAGAAGACTGTCGGTAGATAGTGAATCAGAGGCAGCGAGGAGAGCAGAACAGAGGGATTGACATGTATCAGAGCAATTAAATAGATGCAGTGAAAGGAAGCAGAGAAATAGAAAGAGGTGAGAATCCGTCTCTTTTCCTCTCTCTCACAGCCGGCGGCCACTGACGGTCTGCTCCCTCCTTCTGCCGCATTCTCTCTCCCCGCTACAGTCTCACTCGCGCCAGTGTTGTTTTGGAGTCTGAAAGCCCCTCCCCTCTCTGCTCGCTTACACACTCTCTCCCTCTGCCTTTATGCCAGTACACCAATTGCACACACTTAAGTGAAGAACTATGGGGCTTCAGACACCAGCCTGTGTCTCACGGTCACATTATTAACACAGACTCACACCTTCCAAAAATGAGTTTTATACAAAATTACTGCAACATTAATATATACTCAAATGACCTATAGCACATCTAGCGTGCATAGTACAAGTGTATTTAGATGTGACCATCCACACTTTTAGTTAAACATGCTCTGAGGGTTCTCTATCTGGTTACAAAACAGACTGATGCCTCTATATGACCCACAAAAGAAAAACCAGACCCTTGCAAATACGACTTCTATACAGTTATTATTAATGCATGTCACTGTTCATGGCGTGCAGACCTTAAGTGCTTTCATCTACAAAATGACAGCTTCATAAAACATGCTTTGTCCAAACAAAAATTCAAATTCTTACGCTTTTTCATTTTCAAGAAAAAACAAAAAGGGAAAAAGCCAAACCAATCAAATAATTGTTGTGCATCGTTTCATTGAACCTTGATCAAACATGCCCTGGCTTGTGCAGAAGTATTTTCATTAGGGTGACTCACAAACACTCGTGTTTTCAAGTACACTGATAAATAAACACTACATTTCTTGGGAGCAGTTTTCCAACAGAACTCATTCTGCTCACAGGTAAAACAAAGAACATGCTGTGGGTCAGCCTTCAATGACACCTCACAGGCATTAAAACACTTCAGCCCAGTTGTATGGATTCATTTGCTCTGAATCCTCCTGTCCAGCCAACTAACAGAAGAAGAGTAACAGGATACGACTTACAGAGTTAAATGCATGGATGATTTTCAAAGAACAAAATAATACATGTTATAATCATGATGACCACTGCATGAAAACATGTTGATCCCGAATGAAAACTAAAAAGAAAAAGTGTCTGTTCTTGCTCTAGTTGTGCCCTGCAGAGTCTAATAAAAACAATGGACTCAAATGAATCAGTTTTAACTTAGATGAACTAAACTAGGAATGAAACACTCCCCTATGTTGTCCTTAAAAGTCACACACATCCCCAGAGGCTTTTCTGTGACTACTGAAAACCAGATATTAATGAACAGTAATTCAATGATGTGAGTGTAAGTGGATTAGATCCGTGTGTTTCTCTCTACATGAATGTTATCATTAAGGACTGTAAGTATAACCATGATGTTTTTTTTTCCAGGCAAACGCTCCCTTGAGTTACAGTCACATGCTCCTGACACACACGCACACAGAGGCACAGACAGGCACACACGCCTTGAACGTCACACAGGAGACACAAGAAGTGGTTTGCAAAAAATGATTAGACCAATAAAATAAGATTAAAGAGACACACTGTGGGAAAAAGTGAAAAATCTAGTAGTGAGACAAAATGTACAGAAGGGTGTTTCAGGCTAAAGCACAAGGGCTTTGTATTCAGTGCAATGTTGTTTTGTTAAAGGAAGGATCAGGTTGGTTGAGTGGTCATAATAAGTGGTGTTGGGATGTTAAGATGCTGCATTGACTGTACTGCTCGATGAAGAAACTTGTGTTTTGGATTTTGTAGTGAGGTTTGCTTCCATGTAGGTATTTGGGTGGCGATTTGGTACTGGATTTGGCAGTGTTGACGAATTTGGTTATGTTGTGGTATTTGGCTGGGTGTTGTGGTATTTAATGGTGTTGGATGATATGGTGTAGTGGAGTTTGGTTGTGTTTTGAATCTCTTGTGTTGTCATAGTGCTGTCGTTGTGGTATTTGGTGATTTTTGGTTGAGTTGTGCAGTGTTAGATTTGGTTATGTTGACCGGTTTGGCTAGAAGCATTTTTGGTGTCACAGAATTTTGATGCGTAGAGGAATGTTGGTGTATTATGATCTGTTGTTATTGAAAGTGGTTGTGTTGTACAATTTTTGAGTTTGTTGTCATGGAATTGAAGTGCAATTTTGGTTGTTCTTTGGATTTGGTTATGTAATGGAATTTAATGTTGTTATGATGGTTGATGACATGGTGGTATATTGGGGTTGATATGTTATTGTGTTATGGTATAATGTTGTGTTTTATATTGGTTGTTTCTGGGGTTTTCATTGTGTTATGGTATTTGGGTGATACAGAATTTAGTTGTGGTGTCTGTATTTGCAGTGATTTTTCTATATGTCACCTATTGGTTTCCAAAGTAATAAAGTTGATTGTCTTATTATGTATTTGCATTTGGTTTCTTCAACAGCAGTCTGTTATCAGGGCCAACATATCTATGGGAGCTGAGACAGCCAACCAGGACAAAATCACACATAGGACTTACTGACTTAAAAAAAAACATGCAAATAAAAACTGTGTGAGAATATTAGGGTCAAAATAACAGGATTTCTTATTATGAGAATGTTCGAAAAGATGTGACAGAGATTTTAAAAAATACAGAGATGGTGATAAGGTCAAAGAGATAACTGAGAGTTAATGAGGTCAGAGGGAGCCTTGGTGAGTACATTTGGGAGTCAGCCAGTGGACTAAAAACAATCACACATACGCACACGCACACATACACACACACACACACACACACACACACACACACACACACGCACGCACGCACGCAAACACGCACACACACACACACACACACACACACACACACACACACACACACACACACACACACACACACACACACACGAAGAGTAAGAGACCAACAGAGATTCAATTCTATCCTCTGCACTCGAGTGATGTGTGTGTGCAGACTCTTATTTTTGATTCTCTCTAATGATGCCCCTGGTCACGTTTTCTGGCGGGTCACTATCGAGAAGTGGGTCAGCCTTTGACTGAAATGGCCTGCTAAAAAAAGAAGCAATGTCAAGTGTTTGTATTTGCATCTCTGCCTGTTTGTGTTTGTGCTTGTGAAAGCATGGGAATGGGTGCATGACATTTTCTGCACTTGAATTTTAACCCCCTAGCGTAGTGCAGCTTTTTTATGTTTTGTTTGCGGTTGAAACTTAAACACAACTAAGCACGAATGCTTCAGGGAACTTTTAAACAACTTGTAAATTAATATGGAACGAATAACTTTGGCCACAGTTAAAGGTCAGCATTATTGAGGTTAAACACAGTGAGGACAAACAGATTTTTTGTATGTCTCTGGCCCAGACACCACTTTAAAAAATGGTAAAACAATGTTAGAGGTTGCGTAAAAGCTTTTGTACATGATGAACTTCTTTAGTGTTATGAAACATACTGTATTGAGCCATATCTGTACAGTGTAGAGCCTCAGTGTTTAACAGAGATTACACTGTGCCAAAGGTTACTGAAAGCCTTAAGCCTGGTTTCCAAATATTTGGACATCTTTTGCACCATCACTTTGCAGCTGACTACATACAGTATATTAACAACCTTTTGCACCAAGGTATTCAGGTCAGTTAGCTTTTCTTACCCAGCATGCGAACTTGTATGGCATTCTGCTCCGACCTTTTAAATGCGACTGCTCCACACCTCTGTGACAGAGAGAAAGAAAGAGAGGGAGACATAGAGAGAGAGCAGCTGAGATTAATATTACAACACCCCAAAATACACTCTGCTATCAAAAGAGCATCAATGAACCTCGATAATAAATAGAAACTGTGTGAAAAGTCATGGTGGCCCTCTTTCTGAGGCATTACACGAACACAGGCGGACCTCTATCACACTGACGTGTCATTTTGTCAACCTGCACTCAAAGCCTTCAAAATCTACAGCCGATTCCAAAATAGATCTATTCTTTTTGAAAGAATCAACACCAAAACATACATAGATCAGTCTCTTTTACAATGAGACCCACTTGTTTCAAAATGTAGGACACTATTTCCTGTCAATTGTTTTCATGTTGGTGACAAAGAAAATGGTTATGTGAATTTAGCGACAGTGGCATCTGCCGTTCCAGAAGCGACACGTCTCTGTGTTTGCCAAGCATTCTGATTAAGTGGGTCAGACAGCATACTGCCATAAACTGGCATTGATTTGCACATTAATCACATCACATGCCTGCACATGGTTGGTCCTCATGGTTAAGGGGCCTGAAGTCATCATTTGGAAGATGAGATTGTTTCAAGTTCAAACCCAATTTTTTTCATAAAAAAAAACTGGTAACCGACATATAACAATATAAATATAAAAAAAATCAGGGCAGTAGGTCATATTAAGTCAATCTTATCAATACAACATTTTGTATAATTATGTTTGAAGGTGGTGAAACGGTATACAAGACCCCAATAACCATGACTTTAAATTAGGGTTGCAACCAACAATTCTTTTTAAGTATTTAATTAATTAACAT
This sequence comes from Tautogolabrus adspersus, assembly GCA_020745685.1. Taxonomy (NCBI): domain Eukaryota; kingdom Metazoa; phylum Chordata; class Actinopteri; order Labriformes; family Labridae; genus Tautogolabrus; species Tautogolabrus adspersus. The sequence continues at coordinate 17,510,063 of CM036543.1, read as the reverse complement.
AATTAATTATTTAAAAGAAATGTGTTCATAGCAAGACCCATGATGCATCTTTTTCCTGTTCAGAACACCACAATATCGAGCAAACGATCTTATGACTAAAGACTTCAGCAAACCCTATTTTGGGCAGATGGAAATGACAGTGTTTGTCATCTTTAGGGCTGTGTATTAACAAGGAACTGGCAATTTAATACATATCAGGATACAAGGATTCAGTGTCATTCAAAATATACTCATCAACCCAAACCAAGGAATTAGAGCCCCACAAATGAATCAAAACCATCAACTAATTATCAGTTTAATGCATTTTATTTTCTGTCGATCTACAAACCGACTTATCCACCAGATTCCTATCAGTCTTGTGTGAGTTCTGACTGAACAAGACTTGTGTCTTTTTACTACAGTCATTAGAGGAGTAATATGAGCATGACACAAATATTTTCCATCAAGCTTAACACGTCAACATCTCGCCTATCTCTTTCCAATGCCTCAAACTTAGTGTAGTTCTTCAGCAGTGTGGTACACCGCAATAATTAAATGATCTGAGTTCAGTTACAAGGCCTAACTACAACTCCAAGTCCTAAAGTTCAGCTAGATCCAGCTCTAAACATATCCTATTGAGGCCTTTATTCATCATAGCTAGTAATGCCATCAATGCCTATAATGGTTCTTGATTGTTGTGTTAGCGTAATGGACAAGAGTGAGAGGTGACTGGCACTCCAGCTGACCTGATGGGCCCCCCCCCCCCCCCCCCCCGGAGGAAGACAGTCATAGAACAGTACATTTGAGTGGGAGGATTTACATCAAAATAAGTACGCTGTTGTTTACCAGCGGGCAGGAAACGGGTGGATGGAGACAAACCAGAGGTGTAGACGATTCACTCATCCCACATGGTTATATCATGTTTACAGGATGCCCTCTTTCAAATGTTTTTTCCATGAACTCTCAGCTCACATCTTTATTCACCCTAAATGGACAGCTCTTTATTCATGTGTATAAACTTATCTCTTTGCTTATGGCTAGCGTCTGTCAAACTGATTACATTCAGCAGGTCTGTTGACCGTCTCCTGCATGTTCCCAAGCTCTGGCAAAAAAACTGATTATTATTCTGTCTTTAAACACTTTATTTTGTTGTGTATGAAACGCTGCCGTGCAAGGCAGTGCAGTGTGTGTGTATAATGGATGGAAACCTGAAGAAAATGTGTGTTTCTGTGTGTAGTAAAACATCTCAGTATACTTTTCTGCTGATTATAATGCACACTACTACAGCACACTGTGGTCTTTCTACGTAAATGTTTTAAGAGATGTCCCATCATGCGTTGTTTCCCATCATGCCCTGTGCTGGACTGCAAACAAAGTGTGTTGTTTAAGTTTCAGACACGCACATTTGTGTTTTTAATGTGAGTATTAGGTATATTTTTATGTGGTTAGTTGTTCTTTTGTGTTCTGACTAATACATTAAGAGACTGTTTCTTCATTTCTTCACCTGAAAAATGCAAGTTGAGCTTAGATATCCTACACAAAATGTCAATAAAGGGTTTGATATTTTCAGCTGTTTATATCCTCTTTATCAGGCTATATCATAACTACAATATGTTTCATTTATTTGTTCTGAAAAGAAGCATTAACAAATCACACAAACTTCTAATAATAAGAGACTGAGTAGATTTGAGGGAACAAAACAACAAAGAAAAAGGAGAACAAGCTTTGGAACAACAAACATTAAAAAAAAAAAAAAATGCTTTTCTGAAATCTAAGATAGTACCCTGTACTGTATATGGTACATAATCCAGAGCACTTGATCCATCTCCATGACATTTCAGCATTGAAATACATGTGGGTTCAACAAAGAGTTAGAGGTTAATGTGTCTTTGTGTAAATATAATTTATATGCATAATATTTGAAGTGATGACAACATTTTTAACTCTTATACTGTAGCATATCCCCACACTAAAAGCCCTTACCTAGTTTATATTATACAGTATCCCACTATAATGGCTTACTCCACTGCACCCCTGCCCCTGTGGTCTGCAGTATCCTGCAGGCTGGATGCTATAAATCTGTCAATACACTGACGTGACACACAGCAATAATACAGGAGGCCTACTGTATTCATTACTGCAGCTTTTATGTGAGGCTCTATATGAAGAAGTCTGCACCAAAAACTATTATCACAAAAAAAATCAAGGTCACTATACACTTACTTCCCAGGATCAAAACATTACCACCTCATTCGAATAAAGCTGCTATAATAACACCATAGAAAAAAGCACATAACACTGACACGAGGTCATTTAAAACTCTTTGAGCACCAAAGACACTTTAAAGGTCCTTAATGGAGTAATATATGGAAGTAACATTGTTTTTGTTAGCTTTAACCAGGCCTATTCCAAAATAACTCTGTTTATGTCCTGTGTGTCTGCGTAGAGTAAAGTGTAGCTGCAAAAAGAGCTGTAACATGCTACATACCTCGACCATTAAACTGGACATTTAACCATCGTGGCCGCTCGTGGACAGCAAGTGAATGCGACGGAATCAGGCGCGTGCAGAGTGTTTTCATGTCACGGGAAGCGCACGAGCGAGCCGCATACAGCAGGACGAAAGGTGACAGTGCCCTGGCTAAAAGCTATTTATTTTTAATCAACTGACTGGTTCATCCTGTTCGTGGTTGTTTCTGGCTTCACTCACACTGTGTAGGGACAGAGTGGGCTTGTCAAAAGCCAAGGTGACGTTACCTTTCCCCGTACACCGCTCCTGTTCGCGTGCCGATGGTATGACTTGATAGTAAGCGCTGCAGAGACAGGAGAGGGGAGATGCTGATACTAGCAACACAAAGGCGGGACATTTGAGGGGTGGACCAATCAGTGCTGGATGAAACACAGCTTTGAGTGCGATTGTCAGACAGGATTTAAAACTGCTTGAAAAACGGACAAACAGCACGTTTTTGTTTTTTTCGTTTTAAACCAAAAAGGATAAACGTTAGTAGGCTACGGAGCCGGTCCGTTTTTTCGTTTTGTTTTTTGTTTGTTTTTTAAACCAAAAACGAGAAAACGGATTTCAAAATGAAGGTTGAATTTGGGTCAGGACCTTATGCTCATTTCATTTTTTGTTTTTACCGTAATTTTTAAGAAATGAATAAGGATTGTCACGTGACCAGGAAGTAAAAGTGTCAAAATAAAAGCCCAGGGAACAGAATGAGGTAGGTAGGTAGGTAGGTAGGTAGGTAGGTAGGTAGGTAGGTAGGTAGGTACAGTAGGTAGGTAGGTAGGTAGGTAGGTAGGTAGGTAGGTAGGTAGGCAGGCAGGCAGGCAGGCAGGCAGGCAGGCAGACACAGACAGACAGACAGACAGACAGACAGACAGACAGACAGACAGACAGACAGACAGACAGACAGATACATACAAGTTATTTTATGTGAGAAAGGAAGAATTGAAATGTATGCTTGTGATGATTTTGGATTTTTTTTTCTTAAGCTGTAGTTACTCGTTTACACCACCAGAGTATCCCCTGAAGTGAGCGCTAGTTGTGGTAACTTAAGACTTCCCCATTATTCACTCTCAAGTTTGTCACATGAACATGGTTTGAGTCTATCTTAAGAACATTAATCATGTTAATACTTTTACAGTTTTTGTACAGCAATGTGTACAAACTGAATCCCTGCGGTATTCCGACAAGGCACCATGCAAGCTGATTGTGATGAGTACTTTGAAACTCCTGATGAAATGACAGAGATTTTATCATTCTTATTCAAACTGATCATTAATTATCATTTGTTATTTAACTCTTTGTTCAAATACATTTTTGCGTGAACAACAGACATTTATATTTAGTTCTCTTTCTGACTCTTCTGAAAGATTTCAACATTTTGATGAAATAGTTTCTGTCAAGTCTGAAGTATATTGATTTTTGAGGAATGTTGAACAGCTAAGATCAAATTACAAAATGTGACAATTCATGTCCAAATATAAACTGCATGTTTTATCCTTTCTAAACCGTTGTTGAATCATCTCTAAAATGTATCTTACAATGTGATATGAAGACTTCAGATTTTTAAACTGAAACAAGTCTGAATTGAATTGTCATTTCAAGACAGTTTCATATTTCACAAAGCATTTATCATGATGTTTTTACACGTGATGGCAACATTCTGCAGCCTTGTCAAACTGTGAACAAAAATAATGAGTTAATGGTCCCTGTCAATGACTTCACTTATATGTGTGTGTGTGTGTGTGTGTGTGTGTGTGTGTGTGTGTGTGTGTGTGTGTGTGTGTGTGTGTGTGTGTGTGTGTTTCAGGCTCCAGCCTGCCTCCTCCTGTCCTCACAGTCGTCCCTCGGTCCAGTGCTGAGTCTGTCCACTCAGTCTGTGCCTTTGGCAAATGTGAGCTGGTCTGCTGCTGGGAGTCCAGTGAGCGGTGGGATCTCTACCAGCACAGCTGTTCAGCCACCAGACCAGAATTTCCAAATCAGCAGCTATCTGTCCATCCAGACGTCAGACTGGAACATGGACAAGGTTTACACATGTTGAGTGTCTTTGGGCTCCCAGACTTCAGAGAAAACCATCAACAAGTCCCAATGTCCCACTGAAGGCTAGTAGAGGAGCAGAGGGACCATTTCTAATCTGCTTCTTGACTCTTTGTGATGTTTGCTCATTACAAGGTTCACATGTTACAATACGTGTGCATGCTTGTAATACATGTTGTGACCGCTAAGTGGAGGTGTTGGCTCAGCTTTGCAACTGCTGCTTTACTCAACAATCATTCAATTAAAATCATAAAACCTCAAGAAACAAGTCTTTGTTATTATTATTGTTATACTGCTAACAGTATAATTTATCGTGATATTCTTTAAGGATTTTATATTTCATAATATGTTAATTTCATTGTAATGAAAGTACATTTACACACAGATACCAGAGATATTTCAGTTTATGATTTACTTCACTGTATATTTGAATTTCAAAATAAAAGAAAGGTTATTTGTCGTTGACTTGAAAAAGGTCTGATTGATATTATCTGTCATGATGTTGTCAGTAGTTGTGATGACAGAGAAGTCAGATCAAATGAGAATCAAATGAAACTAAGATTTCATCCTCCATCAGTGAAGCATCACCTCTCTTCTGCTCCTCCCTCTCCTCCTCCTCCTCAGGATGCACCTGCAGGCCTCCTCTTCTTATTCATAGCTGCATGCAAATGAAGAGGTCACATGTTCACTCTCTTTAAAATCATTAACATTTTAAAAGTAAACCCTTTTAAAAGTGTATATAGTGAGTCAAAGCGTATAACCTGCATCAGATACGTCTAAAAATATGAAGATATCAAGTGATTGGAAATCTGGGGAAGATAGTGTTTTATAAATGTCACCTCAACAAGAAATAAGTCTTTTAAAAACCACATCGAACGTGTTAATCCTCATAACTAGAAAATGGGCCAAGAAACAAATATATTACCATAAAATATTTAAACATATTACAAATATGACCTTTTCATGTTTTGTTTGGCTCACGTTGCCCCAAATGAAAATCATGTGTTAGAAAAGACTACAGAATTTTAGAGACCAACAAATGTGACAATCTTTAGTTTGAATCAAAGCTCCTCTTCCTGTCAGTCACTCTCAGTCTCAGTGTTGTATTAAAAGGCCCCTCCAGCACCTCCTCTCCTTATCCTTCCAAGCCTCTAATCTGTCAGCAGTGAGCTCACTTTCCAAGTTCCAAGGCCATTCTCAGCACACACTGACAACATGCTGGGGACCCTGTGCACTCTCATCACTGCTCTAACATGTAAGGAGTCTGACATATTGATCTAAATTAATTGTCAACTCTGTAATTCACCATTTCCAGCAATCAAACTTCCTTACCTCACTGCCTTCTCTCGGCGGACATTCTGTAAGCACTCTATAAATGTACAGGAGCAGAACAGATTTTGTGCATGTAATCTATCCTAAGTGTTATGCAACAGAATATATCAATAACCATGAAGTCAGATTAGACAATAATAAGTGTATGAAGGCCTAAATACTGTCAGTTTAATCCTTACAATAGGCAGCTGAATATTTATGTATCTCTGTACAGTAAACAAGTTTTGTTCTTGATATTGATGCTGACGGGTTGGATGTAATTTTTTTTGAAAGAACCATCTTTATATGAAATACTGACATCTGCTGGTGCTGGATTAAACTAGTACAGTACAATGTAGGCCTACACTAGAGAATAACGTCAACTGTTGTCCATATGAATCAGCCAAGATCACCTAAAGAACTCAAACCTGTGTGTGCTGGGTGAACAGCTTGCTCTGTGTCAGTAGCAGAGTGTAGATAATGTAACACCTGGAATAATTGAATTTAAGGAATTTGGCAACTCTTGAAAATTTGTATTTTTAATTATACTCCAATGGTCATTCATTTTTTATATTGTACATGATCCCTTACAAGTGAAAAACATTACATTAAAGTAGTTATAATAGTAATAAAAGTATCAAAAACAAAAAACCCAATAAACTTTTACATTTTTGCTGTAGTTGTAATAATTTGTGAAAACTGTCTTCTTGCTGTCTGGTATAGAGCCCACAGCTTCCTCTTCCTCATTACATGTCCTGTTTTGAACAAAGGTGCAACTATTCTCAGGCTGAGAGTGGTTTATGCATGTGTTTGTGTGTGTGTGTGTGTGTGTGTGTGTGTGTGTGTGTGTGTGTGTGTGTGTGTGTGTGTGTGTGTGTGTGTGTGTGTGTGTGTGTGTGTGTGTGTGTGTGGGTGGAGGATTTGAATGTTGTATGATTATACTGTTTAATATGTAATTTTATGTTTTTTCTAAGATAGGCTGCAGAAGTTGCATTTAAAGCAACATATATGAAGATACCACAGTCAATATTTTAAAGGAAATATGAAGGCAAATGTAATTAATATAATATATGATACTTTGATTGTCTACGTGCTCAAACTCAGGTATTGACTTTCTGCACAATAGAAACTGAAACAAGTTGTGGCTTTACAGTTATATAGTAGATACAAACACAGTCACTAACATCATTTAAATGTATTTTAATGACAAAATATTACATTGAGGGAAAAGTCTTTTTAACGTAGGGGTACAACGTTACAAGTCTGTTTGTCCCTGTAGAAGGTCAGGTATTACTTTCACTACCTTTTCTCACTTGCTTATGTCAGGAACTGAGATGAGTCTGTTGACTTTCCGACATGTTTCGTAAACCTTTTTTTTTCTTTCTGTTACCTGCACAAGATCCTCCATCATGAGCATTCAGTATGTATTTCACTATGCTTATTTGATATCATTATTTTAACATTGATCATGTTCTGAATGAGCACAATCTTTAAATCACAACAGCTGGGAGTAACCATCGAGCATTCTGTCACATATCAACAAGTTGTTGTTGTCTTGCAATCAGAAGGTTGGTGATTTGACCCTGCTCCACATGTTGAAGTGTCCTTGGGACACTGAACCTGAAGGCTAATTTATCTCATAGGAGATAATGATTATCTTGTCATTATTAAATGATGACAGATGTGACAATGTGATGAGAGATGATACAACATTAAAAAAAACACAAGGGAAGTTAACATCGATGTATACATACTTGTTGGTGTGTGGGGCGGAGTTCTGAGAACTGAAACAGAATAACAACGCGGTCTTGAGGTCTAGAGCTCATTACTGTTCCTGATCAGAGGAAGTGCTGTTGAATGAATTTAGACAGTTTACTCAGAGGATGTGGCTTATAAAAGTTTAATGGACAAAGACATCTTACCTGAAGCTAACAAACTAATAAAGATGGATGGTTATCCTCTGTTTTTACCTGGCTGAGATAATAAACCAACATCTATCATCATGACCACAAGGTAAAGTAATATCTCATTCTCTGACAATCTTTATGACAGAAAGATTTTTTGAAGAAGAGCAATATCTTACTCTTCACTCTGTAACAATTGTTAAATCAGGTGTCATCAGCATATAATAGATGCCTTTTTTGACTTGTGCTTTTAATTTCATGTATTTCTTCTGGTAACAAAGACTGAGTAATGCAAGTCTGCATATAACCTGAGCCCGGTTAGCGTTCAAGTTTGAAGAGTGTGGTTTTTACGGAAGGAAAAAGGTATTTTGACTTTCTTTACAGAGATTGTTTGATTTTTTTTTTAATGTGCTAATGTAATGAGGTTGACATCAGCATAAAAAAAGTTTAATGACATTTTGAGATTCAACATAGAATATGTAAAAAAATATATAAAAAAATGCGTCACGTTGAATGACGTAATCAAGCAACCATAACAAAGAAGAATAAGCAAAGATGGCGAACGACTCGACAATGAAAGTAAGATGAAACATTTTGACTCGAATATAGCTGTTAAAAAAATGTCAAAGAACATGAATCAACTGGACTTTGGGAAGTTTGTATTTGGAGGTGTACTGATTTGGAGAATTGATTTAACCACAATCACGCCGTTTTTAGCAGAGCGTTAGCATAGCATAGCATAGATTGTTAGGCTTTAAAGTTGACTTAGGCCGTTTGCTATGAAAGTGGTAACATTTTTTGAAGTAGAAGTAAACTGCACGGATGGAGGTTGGTGATCTCAGAGAAGAACCTAATGCTGGCCTTATATTACACCTATACCGACTTTATAAGCTGTTTCAAAGTCAGAGAATTTCTAAAGTCGGAATAAAATCACGAGAGCCTTGCTATAGAATTAGGACGTGCTCCCGTGATCTCAGTCTTTTAGTGTGAGGTGGTCTTAATACGTCAATAATAATTGAAAGGACTCCTTCACAAAGACTCTGAGGAAGAAGCAGTATGTGGAAACGTTAGTCCTTTGCACTGTAATACATTTGCCGTAAGTTATTGGTGTGCTCCAGTACTTTCTTTGGATTCTGCCAGTGTGAAGGAGTCCTCTGGTAAACCATTGTTTATAAACAGTAGAATTGACAGCTGGTCATTTTATTAAAAAACCATGAAATGATATTTAATAACGTTGAATAATAGTTAGTATTGCTTTGTGTCAGATAAAATCACATGTTTATAAATGATGTATTGTATCATGGCTGATAATAGACATAACAAATCACAGTCTGATAACATCTGTAAACTGTTTATTGTTGCAAAAGTTTTGTGTTTTGACTTTATTATTTATTTGTTCATGACTATCAATGTTTACAGATGATTAACAGACCAAGTATGAACAAGCTTATTAAATCATATTTAAAGATGCTTTACAAAGTAGTTATTTACCATTTAACAAAGAATCAAACTCTGTGGTTGCCATCAAGATGATGGTTTACTAAATAATGATGAACCTCAAAGTGTTTCAAAAATATCTGTTCCATCTATGAATGATGTGTCTGAAGATGTTTTACAAACTGTTTCATCATGTTTTAAAATCCTTTGGTCATCATTAACTAATAAATAATAACGCAAAAAAAACAACTGTTAATGTTTACTGATGTAATCAGAATGTAATTGTATTATTGGCTATGATACATTACATCATTTATTTAACTTGTGCTTTTATTTGACACAAACTAATGTCAAAATTACACAAATTATAGCATCGCTAATGTTAGTAAATACTATTCATTATGTTTTCATTTTTTGTTAACACTGTAACTATAAACTTAAGTACATTAACTGTAAACTTACAGTACAGTTTCTTTATTTTCACAATATATTTTTGGTCTTTATTGCAGTTTTCAGCAGAGTGCGTGGATGATGAGAAAGGACTTCCTGGATCAATCGTCTATGATGACCTCACATTTCCAATTCCTCCACCACAGGTAAGATTTTTTAGAATTTAGTAGTTCAGTAGTAGTCTATTTGAATAAATGGTCTTGGTTGATCCATTTTTTTGCGTGTCCAGTGTTGTGTTTTTAATTCCTTTTTGCATTGTTAGGATGCGATGGAGCGGCCTGCCTCTGATGAAGAACAGATTCATTACAGGTCAGACTACAACAGGAACATTTAAAGCTAAAGAAAGATCAAAATGAAGACATGAATATGGTTTAGAACGATTAAAATCAAAGTAAATAAGAGATTTGAATAGGCTAGAATGAAACAGATAAAACAATCTGTCATGCAATTGGTGGAAATCTTTCTAACTTTTTGTTATCAGCATGTATTTCATCTATTTATCTTTGTGCCACTCTTATTCTTCAGCTCTGTGCGACCTTTCCAATCTGCTTCTGATGGAGATGAGGTTACTGCTGCGGATGTGGATCTTCTAGAAACTGACAGTTCTTCCTCTGCTAGGTAAAAACAGGATCCTTCTTGAGTCACAAATCTAGGAGGCTAATAGTAAATCTTGAATTGTGCTGCTTGTCATGTGAGAAAGTTTTAAATGGTTATGAAACAAACTTACTGTAAGTTAATACAGATTCCTCTATATGACCTACAAAAGTAACTACACTGTCAGGAATAATAAGACTATTTATTTTTAAAATCTGTAAGCAATACCACTGGGTAGGATTCAGTCGAGGAAATTGCCACCTTTATTAACATTACATGCAGTAGTGGATTTAGTCATTTGGGGGCCCTCTGCATCTGTTGGGCTAATGTAGTGGTTCTCAACTTATGGGTCAGGACCCAAAAGTGGGTCGCAGAACCTTTTTCAGTTTTTCGTTTAAAAAGCTGGATATTTCAATTTTAAGCAGTCACATTTTTTTGATCTCTCTGAGGTCCAAACTGCCAGTTTTTTTTAATTAATCTGATTGGTTGAAAATATTAGAAATTAGGGGAGGCCTACCGATTTTTCATGAAGGGGTTAGTAGTGGGTCCTGGAGTTAAACCAGTGGTTCTCAACTATGAAAAAACAAGCATTTCAAAAAAGTTATTTTCTTCTCCTCTTTAGGAAAGACTTGACAAATCTTGACTATTAATTTCTTACAAATCTGCACTAAGATGTTATTTCGGAAAACTTAATTCCCGTTAATGGCGAATAAATCACGAGAAAGTCAGTATCTTTTTCAGGGTCAGTTGAAGTGAGCCAGTCTCTTGTGTGTGTTTCTTTATTTCTCGATCTCCACTTGCAGGAATCTGTGAGCTTGTGTTAATGACGTTACGGGACATCGGGGCTGTAAATTATATGCACCGAACAGTATGATAGGGGATGAAATCTGCAACCAGTGCAACAAGGACTAGCCTTTTCATAGTGTTTACGATTTCACAAGGCCTTCAAATATAATGATTGTAATCCCTGTGATGATAAAATCAGTGATATTAAGTCATTTTAAACTTCTGCTGTTTCCCAACAGTCTTGGAGAGGAGAGCGAGGAAAGGGGACAAGGAGGAGGAGGACAAGGTGCTAGAGGATGACGTGGCAAACAACTTAATCCTTTGGGGTTTTTTGCGAGTCCGGTTTTTCATATCAAGGCTGGCATGGTGGCGCAGGGGTTAGGACTGTTGCCTTAAAGTGTTTCCCTCATGGTGCTCTGGCTTCCTCCAACACTCCAAAGAAATGCTAGTTAGGATGACATGGATCTAAATTGTCTGTATGTGTGACTGTGAGTTTAAATCAATCAATCAATCTTTATTTTAATAGCACCAATTCATGACAAATGTTATCTCAAGACACTTAACAAAGAGAAGATAAAATAACTTACTAATTGTTATATTATCTTCAAGACCCCACTATTTGAGAAGCACTGCATTAATCCAACATGAGCATTAAGCAAAGTTAAGAACATTAAGAATTGGTGCAGCTACTTATTACTTTTGTGCTTTTCACTACTTCACACTTTTCACTACTTTTATCAAACTCTTCAATAATTAATTTGAGACTAGATGCAGTATTTATTTGAATTTTTATCATGATAAGTTCAATACATTTTGCGTTGTAGCTAAAGGACAGGAAATTTGACATTAACAAAGAATGTACAAATGACCAAATGTACAAATCTTTGTGATGTAATATTATCCCCCTCAAGCTTCATAAGAATGTAAATTAAAGTCATGTTCTACCAATGTGTAAAGACTCGTCTCTATAAACTCAAGAAAAATAATCTCAGATGTGATATGGTGAGAAAGACGTGTATTCAAATGGGTTCATTAGGTGCATAACTCAATCATTCTTTGGTCACAGTTCAACTTGCTTTGACACTTTTATCCATAATTTGAAGCACAGAGATTAGACAATAAAAAGCATATCTATTTAAGAGAAATTTGTAAAAATAAATCTCTTGTGTGATGGTCTAGGTCTCCTGTAACATGGCAAATCTTAAATCTTGTAAAACCTCCATCACAGTTTAAAAAAAGAAAGAAAGTGGGAATGTTTCATATGAACTTGTTTTCCCTTTAAACAAGCCTGTGATGCCCTATTCAACTCGTTTTTAGTTGTTGTTGGTTTAACACCTGGCTGATCCAGACACAAGGTTTGTACATACAGTATATGTCATTTAAATATATATGGAGTGACTATATTACTTTGTTTTGAATTTTTATCCTGACAACAATTGTGTGTAGCTAGCAAAGATGCTGAATCAGCATCATGACAACTTTGTGATGTGTCTGTTTCCTTTTTCTGTTGAGCAGAGACTTTAGTGAGTTTTAAGGTGCTGGTGGGCTTAAAGGTCACAGATTATGCAAAATACACTTTACCACTTACCATGTTTACCATGTGTTTGTAGCCTGTCCATAAACCTCCTAATTATTATAAAAGTCTATCCTCTCTGGCTTTTGCCTGCTCCACTTAACCCCTCCTCCAGTTGGGTGACACTCCCACAGCAAGGTGTTTGTTCTGCCCTCTGAGTCTGCCTTCCCACCGTAAACAATAGAGCATGGAGCGAGATGGCCCAAGCCATCCAAGCCCTTTCAGAGGGCTGTGGTCAGACAAAGCTTATTTTCATTAAAAAGCTACAGACACAGAAACAACCTGTTCTGAGCAGGGTTAAAATAGAGGGGTTTATAGGCATGATCAAATACAGGATTGCAGATATGTTTTGGGGAGCTGTGAAATGTATTTATTCTTCTTGAAAAGGTGAATAATATGTGACCTTTAAATTTAATTTATACATGCTTTAATAGGCATACATAGTCCTCACTTGGGATGAGCTCACAAAATATGTAACTAACAAAACATCAACAAAAACTCCTACATTCCCTCTGCAATAAATATCCTTAACTAACTCAAATAGACCCTTTTTAACAGTCCTATCAGAATGTCTGTACTTTGTGTTGTGTTTTTTAAATGTGTTTTGAATATAAGTTGTGTTTATTGTTTGAGCTTTGTCAAAGGAGAATTTCTGTCACTGTTGAGACTGATCTATCTATCTCTATATTTACACTATAGAGAATGTATTAACACTCACTAACTCACAAACTGTTCCTCTCACGACTGGGGTCAAATGATTTGTTTGTGTTGTACTTAGGGGGCAGGAACAATGACATGTGACATGCTTATGTCCAAGGTTTGCTTTGTCAAAACAAGATTCAATGCATCTGTGACAGCCCTCTGGCCTGTAAGGTTGTGCCCTCTTTTTTGTGTTGCAGCAGGTACAGGTAATCAGTAGGCGAGGCTGCCCATTCAGCCTGACTGAGGCACTCCTGGGCCCAATGCTGCAACCTTAGTCTGCTCAGATAGACTTTCTGCATGCTGTTTTTTTTTGTTACTTCGTCTTCCTTTTCCATCCAACACAAGCACAATACACTTTTAACACACCCACTCACTTACACTACTGATTCTACCAACATCCAAACCTCATCTCTTTTTGCAATTTTATTTATGTTTCTTGAATCTGCATCATTATGTGTTTTTTTGGTCTCTCCCTTTATTTTCTGGTCATGACACATCATGTTTGTGTAACAAAGGTTACACAAACTTCCTGATCGGATATTGCATAACTGCACTTCAACCAAGAACCAACTTAATTGAAACATGTTTTACAGTCTCTACACCTCAAAACATTTAACTTTCTTGATAAAGGTCTCGGCCTGTATGCAAAAACATTCTAAGAACACTCTCAGTTTGATTGGTTTATCCAAAAAAGAAATAAAATGCTCTCTAAGTAATTATAGGCATAGAACAACAGGATCTAGTCAGACATTGTATAGTCAGGTTCAGTTTCAGGTTACTTTATTTGTACCTGTAGGTACAAGCAGGGACAGTCACATATAACTAATGAACACAGACAATACAAGGCTAACAATGTCATCTGCATACTTCATGATGGTTCTGTTTTCATATGTACTTTGGCACATATTTGAATAAATGATAAATAAAAGTGATGAAAGCCTGCATCCTTGTGGAGAGCCATTTGAAGAGCAGACTTGTTCAGATAGGGTTCCATTCACCCTCACGTGAACAATATTTTATGTTATGAACACCTCTGTTGAATAAATCACAGATGGTTTCTGATTTGGAAACTGCATCATCTATTATCCTGACACATGTACATACATTGCCTTGCTTACTTTGCTTCTATTAGCCAAATCAAAATGTTGTCTTCAAATACCTTTGTATAGTTCATTGCTTTTTTTATTTTTGTTCCTTATGTGTGGTGATATACGACTGTTACTTTTGAAATACTGTGCATGCATACTTGGAGGATTTGAATGTTGTATGATTATACTGTTTAATATGTAATTTTATGTTTTTTCAAAGATAGGCTGCAGAAGTTGCATTTAAAGCAACATATATGAAGATACCACAGTCAATATTTTAAAGGAAATATGAAGACAAATGTAATTAATATCATTTAAGGTACTTTGATTGTCTACATGCTCAAACTCAGGTATTGACTTTCTGCACAATAGAAACTGAAATAAGTGGTGGCTTTATTGGTGCAAATTTAAGTAGATATATTAAACATCATTTAAATGTATTTTAATGTTAAAATATTACATTGAGGGAACAGTCTTTTTTACAAAGGGGTACAAAGTTACACGTTTGTTTGAGCCTGCAGAAGGACAGGTGTTACTATCACTACTTTTTCTGACCGGCTAATGTCAGGAACTGAGTTGACGAGGTAATGTAGAGGTCAAGAAGTCTGTTGACTTTCCTACATGTTTTGTAAACCTTTTTTTTTTTTCTTACTGGTACCTGCACAAGATCCTCCATCATGAGATTTCAGTAGATATTTAACTATACTGATTTAAAATCATCATTTTAACATTGATCATGATCTGAATGAGCACAATCTTTAAATCACAACAGCTGGGAGTAACCATCGAGCATTCTGTCACATATCAACAATTTGTTGTTGTCTCGCAATCAGAAGGTTGATGATTTGACCCTGCTCCACATGTTGAAGTGTCCTTGGGTAAGACACTGAACCCCAATGTGTGAATGTGGCATGTAGTGTAAAACAACTTTGAGTGGTCAGAAGATCAAAATATTTACAAATTAGGTTTACCACCTGTCTAGGTCAGGACACTCTTACAAAGGAGATTCTTAATCTCAATTAGGTTTTTCCTGATTAAATCAACAACAACAAAAGAAAAAGAAGTACACTCAAATTAGTGTGGGTTTGTTTGCACTGGTGTGAGAGCTGTCAATTGCAGCAGCTGTGGAACAGTGGTAAAATCAGTCGTCTCTCAACCGGAAGGTCAGGGTTCCAATGCAGCTTTTGCAGACAAATGTAGATGTATACTTGGGCAAGACACTGAACCCTAAATTGCTCCCACTGCTACGTGTGTGAATGTGCACAGAGATTAGACAATAAAAAGCATATCTATTTAAGAGAAAATTGTAAAAATAAATCTCTTGTGTGATGGTCTAGGTCTCTTGCAACATGGCAAATCTTAAATCTTGTAAAACCTCCATCACAGTTTAAAAAAAGAAAGTGGGAATGTTTCATATGAACTTGTTTTCCCTTTAAACAAGCCTGTGATGCCCTATTCAACTCGTTTTTAGTTGTTGTTGGTTTAACACCTGGCTGATCCAGACACAAGGTTTGTATCTCATTTAAATGTATATGGAGTGACTTTATTACTTTGTTTTGCAGTTTTTTATTTAACTACAATTGTGAGTAGCTAGCAAAGATGCTGAATTAGCATCATGACAACTTTGTGATGTCTGTTTCCTTTTTCTGTTGAGCAGAGACTTTAGTGAGTTTTAAGGTGCTGGTGGGCTTAAAGGTCATTTATTATGAAAAATACACTTTACCACTGTTGGGGTTTTGCAGAGCTGATACACAGGCAACATTTCTGTTGGGTTTTATATAGTAAAATTTGGTTATCAAATTAACATTAATAATTATCTTTATTTAATTATTAATATAAATCAACAATATTATTAAACTGAGTTAATAAACCTATAGGGGGCACCACCCTGAAATCAGGGAACAACCAAATATTACAATATCAGTCTCGAATTCATTAATGAATACTAGTATTATTAATAATTAATAACCTGTATTTGATAAATTGAAGGCGTGAAATCCGAACACAAAGCCCTTGCACCCAGCTTATATCACAATGCAAATACACCAGTAATCACAAACTGCTCTTTAAATTATAACAGAGTTTATTTAATAAAGAAACATTAAGTCGATCAATGAAACTCAATAAAACAAATAACTGTTATAAGCTAATCTAAAGACAGTCAAACATTGTCAAGTAAACAGAGTGGAGAGAGAGAGAGAGAGAGAGAGAGAGAGAGAGAGAGAGAGGACAAGACGGTGGAGAAGGAAAATGCACCATGTGTTCACGTCACATGCGGACAAGATGGTGGACAACAAAGGGAGCCATATGGCTATCCTATTAAATAGCTGGAGCTGTCTGAACTGAGTTCAGTAACTAACGTAATCACCAGAAAGCCAGTGGCCAGACTTTGATTCAACGGCGGCTGGTCTTTCTGTTGGTGGAAGTAGTTAACTGAAAGTAAACTAGCATAGCATTGAATGAAAACACACAGTGGCGAACACGGCGGTTCAGCACAATAAAACAAATGCCGCAGCTTACAAAAAAAATCTTTGTGCTCGAACCAGGTACTTTCTGATTATGTCCAAAACTCTCAAAAAACAAAACATGCAGTGGAGGTATCCAGCTGAATCCTCTGATGTTTGAATCAATCATGTCAAGACTTTACAGAACCTGCAAAGTCACCTCAGCCCTTGAGGTTAGCAGAGAGGAGGGGGTTGGCCTCCTCGAATGCTGGAGTCCAGCATGTGGAAAGAGGTGGTATCCGCTGATGCTAAAAGCATTTGAAGACAGTGGGCCTGGAGAGGTGATGGGTTTTATAGACTGGGTCTGCCTGTGGGTTTAGCTTGGGCCTCCTCCAATGAGGATAGAGAATTCAGACACCCCCCCTCCTTTTTCACACCTACGTGTGGGGGGCTGAGGTTGAGAGTCCTTTGTCTATTTCCCTCCAAAATGACTTTGGTCAGGCTTTGAAACGGGGATACAGGCCTGAGTCCTTTGTCAAGCACACATAGTCAGAATCCAACACCACTTACCATGTTTAATATGTAGCCTGTCCATAAACCTCCTAATTATGATAAAAGTCTATCCTCTCCATCTTTTGCCTGCTCCACTTTTCAGAAAATGTGTGCTCAAACAGGTCGTTCAGAGATTTTCCCTTTGTGATGTTACAAAGGGAAGTGACCCCTCCTCCAGGTGGCTGACCCTCCCACCGCTAAGTGTTTGTTCTTCCGAGTCTTCCTTACCACCGTAAACAATAGGCATGGAGCGAGATGGCCAAAGCCACTCAAGCCCTTCAGAGGGGTGTGGTCAGACAAAGCTAATTTGCATTTAAAGCTACAGACACAGAAACAGCCTGTTCTGAGCAGGGCTGAAATAGAGGGGTTTATAAGCATCAGTGTAAATGGGTAGGTGTGACATGCAGTGTAAAAGCGCTTAGTAGTCAGAAGACTAGAAAAGCGCTACATAAGCTCAAGTTCATTAACCATTTACGTCTGTCATCTCATGTCAACAAAAGTGACAGCATCGCACAATCATGACAAACGAAAGAGAAACCTACGCACTGTGTGACGTTACAAGCCCAAAACTCTGTTCTCCCCGTCTACACATAAACACCTTAAAAGGAGTTTCTGAAAATCTTCACCCTGGAAGTTGTTTTCCCAAAGGTGTGTTCTCAGTGACCTAAAACATTGTTTGCATGTGTACAAAAAGCCAAAATACACAGAAAAAAACCAATGTGGACTAGGTCTCAGAGAGCTCCTTAATTGGTTTAAAAAAAATCTCGAAATGGGTCCTAGCTTTGGAATAATTTAGGAACTTTCTCAGAGCAGCTCTAGGTGAGGAAAGGACGGAAACTTTAATCTAAGTGAGGAGGTGTGGTTGACCTCTTTGTCAGGTATGACACATTCTCTCAAAAGCTGTGATTGGTTCATCCAAAAAATAAAAAAATGCTCTCTAAGTGATTATAGGCATGGAACAACAGGATCTAGTTAGACATTGTATAGTCAGGTTCAGTTTCAGGTTACTTTATTTGTACCTGTAGGTAGATTTGGTTGCAGGGAGAGTCACATTATACTTAATAAACACAGACAATACATAAAACATGCAGAGTGCAAATGCACGGTACATGAGTGGAAGTGCGGAAGTGCATATACTGTAGAGCGCAGGTTCCAAGAGTAGAAATTGATAAAAAAAAGTTGATGTTTAAACAAAAATAACATGGGTTTAGTCAATGTGATATAAAACGTCATGTAAATTATACTTACATAGATACATCGTCAGTACACATATTGTCTCTCTCAGGTCGGTTTTGCCCGCTCGTATTGATTCAACACGGAGTTCGTTCGTCTCCCATGAGACCCTGCGAGGAGCGACGTCATCTCTTTTGTTATTGTTTTGATTGAGAGCCCCCTTGCGGCAGATTTTACATACTGTACGTTTAAGTTCTTGCTATGTTGGCTTTATTTTCCTTGTTAACTGTTTTTGCACCAATACACCAAGACAAATTCCTTGTATGTTTTAAATGTTTTGTTATTTGTTTGCTCTTGTTTTTAATTGTAAAGTGTCCTTGAGTGACCTGAAAGGCGCTTCAAATTAAATGTATTATTATTATTATTATTATTATTGTATGTGTAAATTTACTTGTCAATAAAGCCTGATTCTGATGCTGATTATATAGCCTCTACTAGAGACCACACACACAAAGGATAATCATAACATCTTTGTACTGCTAACAAAAGGTTGTTCGTTGGTCAACACAGATGTTGAGTATCACCAACATCAGGTGCTGCATGCAGAGGATGAATATATGATACACACTTCACAAGGATGTGTCTGCTTTTCCTCTCAGACATGGTTAACTTAAGGTTAAGAAAATTGGAAAATTGGAATATCTCTGGTTCTTTTGAACCACTTCAAAGAAAAAGATGCTTTTTAAACATTTTTTTTAACCCTTTTTGGTGGAGCCAACACTGTGCCACAATGGTAGAGGAAATACTAAGGATTTTGTGTACCTGTTTTGAAAGAGATTATATTTCCATTGAGGTATTTCTTCTTAACATGAGGTAAGAACTTGATTTTTCTTATTTTACCTAAACAATAGATTACTTTGAAATAGATATGTTGTTTTATATCTATGATCGTATATCTGTATTATGTAGTAAATAATACATCACTGTCACTGTGATATTGTTGACATCTCAGAAAGTGTCACTTATTACCTGAGAAAGCTTTTTAAAGTTGTTTTTCTGATTCTACCTGCCTCTGACGTGTAAAGCACTCAGGGAAAATATGAATATGTGATAATAAAATAATTTGTATAATTATTAATACTAACAAAAAATGTTAAACTGGTATTTTTAACATACTTAAAAATTACTTAACTGGAAATTACGTCCCAGAATTAAATATGTAGTCGTCCATATCTGACGTCAGCGTGCGTAAGTACGCAGCATCCACGTAGACAAGACGCCATGACGTATAACTAAACCGCATGCTTTGCCAAAATGGTAGGTCCATGTGTTTTTTTTTTTTGTGCGTGTTAAGTAAAATTTGCAGGCTCTGAGAATGAAAAAAGTGAACTCATTGATTGCTTGAAGTTTGTGATGTTGTCTGCAGTCAAGTTCATGCTTGTAATTTTACTACTGACATGTTATCGTGCAGGACTCATTGTGCCGTTAAGACGGAGCAGCTAAGCTATTTAGCTACATGCACTTAAAGAGTTTTGGATTCAAATATGGCAAAGCTGGTATATATTTTAATTTTCCCTTTTTTTAAATGATTTTTTAATTTTCCATCAAGTATTCAGTCAGTCCCCGTAAGATTGGCCTTTCATTCCAGGTAAGTTTTCTAGCTGGTGGCATTAGCATACAGTCTTTAGCAAAGTATTTTTTTCTATCATTGTTATGTGACATTAATGTTGTATTTTTTTGTCTCTTGCATGGCCAGGGTGCCAACAATGGAACTGTTTGTGTTGAAGTACATTTCACCACACCTGTGTTGTTGACCATCATAATACCATCAGAAGATGAAGACTCTGAGATGGAGGTGGATCCACCAAGGTAAAAATCTAACAAACTCTATGGTCAGAAATAGTGTGTAATTGTATTCTGAAAGTATCTTTTGGACCCTTAGGAACATGTGTGGTAACACTTATTTTGTTATCACATAAGAAGAGTTTTGATGTAAAGCTTTGCAACCTGCCTGCTAAACTAGTTATTTGCATGTTTGAACTTAATCTTTATTTGACTGATAATTGATTTTCAGGTGAATGTTGTATTAACTGTTTTTTTAAGTGTGCTAAATGTAAATTATTGATTCTCCATGCAGTACTGCGGCATCCCAACCTGCCACTACGGAGGAGACCCCAATGGAGGTGGACTGAAGGAACAGATCCTCGAGGAGATGTGCTACAAGGTGCTAAAAAGATTTGTGTAGTGGGAGACTGCAGTGTCACACACTTGTAATGGGTTTTGCAACCTAAAAATAGATTTGGTACATAATATTTCTTTGATACATCTACAGTTCTTACATGACCATGTGCCTGTGACTTTAAAAGGCTGCTAATATATGCTGTGTCCTTAGTGATATTGAGGTGTAGTTTCAGTTATACTTACAGAATCAAAACTCTAAATTAGATGGTTTGTCCTTGTATAATTTAGTTTTTCTGAGCAGGGTTAACGATTTATTTTAGCTGTTGTTACTACTGTCTCTTCACACCCCCACCCTGACCTTCATCCCCCCAAACAACAACAACAACACCCCCACTGCCACCAGGACAAATACAACACCACCCCCCTCCATCTCCACAGACAATTCAACCCCCCTCCCCTCCACCATCACCAGGGATCAGGTGAGCATAGAGCTGAGAAGACTCCGTCCCAGGAAGGCAGCGGGCCCGGACAGGGTGTGTCCTAGGATGCTTAAGGCCTGTGCTGCTGAGCTGGGGGAGCCGCTTCAGCATGTCTTCAACTTGAGCCTGCGGCTTGGGAAGGTCCCTGTGCTCTGGAAGACCTCGTGCCTCACCCCGGTCCCTAAGAAGAAAAACCCCAGTGAACCAGGCGACTTCAGGCCAATTGCACTGACATCCCACGTCATGAAGACCTTTGAACGGCTGCTGCTCCATCACCTCAGACCCCAGGTCCACCACGCGCAGGATCCACTGCAGTTTGCGTACCAGGCGAAGGTGGGCGTGGACGATGCCATCCTCTATCTGCTACACAGGGCGTACTCTCATCTGGACAAGGGGAGCAGCGCGATGAGAATCATGTTCTTTGATTTCTCAAGCGCCTTTGACACCATCCACCCCCTCCTACTGAGAGACAAGCTGACTGAGATGAGGGTGGACTCGTACCTGGTGAGATGGATCACTGACTACCTCACAGAGAGACCACAGTACGTCAGACTGAAGAACTGCACATCTGACACTGTGGTCAGCAGCACCGGAGCACCACAGGGGACTGTGCTCTCTCCTGTCTTGTTCACCCTGTATACCTCTGACTTCCAGTATAACTCTGAGCTCTGCCACATGCAGAAATACTCAGATGACACTGCGATAGTTGGTTGTGTCAGGGATGGACAGGAGGAGGAGTACAGGAGCCTGATTGAGGACTTTGTGACGTGGTGCAGTTCGAACCATCTGCAGCTGAACACCTCCAAGACCAAGGAGATGGTGGTGGACTTCAGAAGGAACAAGCCACATCTGCAACCTGTTTCCATCGGGGGGGGTCGACGTGGAGGTGGTCAGGACCTACAGATATCTGGGGCTGCAGTTGGATGACAAACTGGACTGGTCACCAAACATGGACACTACCTGTAGGAAGGGACACAGCCGTCTGTACTTCCTGAGAAGGCTGGGGTCCTTCAACATCTGCAAAAAGCTGCTGCAGATGTTTTACCAGTCTGTGGTGGCCAGTGTCCTCTTCTACGCTGTGGTGTGCTGGGGAGGAAGCAGCAAGAAGAGAGATGCAGCACGGCTGGACAGACTGGTGAGGAAGGCTGGCTCTGTGGTGGGCACAGAGCTGGACTCTCTGGTGACGGTGGCAGAGAGAAGGTCTTTGGACAAAATGCTCTCCATCATGGACAACACCCACCACCCTCTGCACAGCACCTTCACCAAGCAGAGGAGCATGTTCAGTGGCAGACTGCTGTCACAAGCGTGCTCCACGGACAGACTTAAGAACTCTTTTGTCCCCCTGGCCATAAGACTGTATAACATCTCACTGTCACGGCATGGATAAAGCACTCAGTGACTCCTGGACTCATTTTTTCATCTGTACTGCTGTCCTAAGAGTCAGCCTCTAGTTGGACACTTTAATGCTCATCTGACAATCACTTTAATGTTTGCACTGACTGTTTAATGACTGTTCAATGTCTGCTTTCACATATTTTTGCTTTTCACATTTGACCATCACTTTATTTTTTTTATTTTTTTGCACCTTTAATGTCTGCACTGACTGTTTAATATCTGTTTTCACACTCCTTGCACTACCTCCATCTTAAACACTACTGTAACACATACCCTCAGAAGGTCAACACTCCTCATCTCTTATGTACAGGTCTAACTACAGATGCTCTTTAACTGTTTATAGGTTTCTTTTAAATTGCACATATATTTCTATTCCTGCACAGGTTTGTACATTTCATTATATAAGTTGTATAGGTCTATTTTTAATTGCACAGGTTTAATTTTATAGGGGCTCCTTAAATCTTTGTTGTCGGGTTAATACATGTATGGGAGGGGGGACAGGGGGTGTTTATGGTAACAATTGCTATGTGTCTTACATGTTTGTATACTGCTACTGGATGCCTTGAATTTCCCTCGGGATCAATAAAGTATCTATCTATCTATCTATCTATCTATCTATCTACTTAACATGTTTCAATCTGTTTGTTTTAGGATGAAGATGATGAGGTTAATTTTTGCGCCCCACGTGTGAAGACTGTGGCCCTTCCAAGTGGGCAGCCTGGGTTCAAATTTGACCTCTGGCTCCTTTCCTGCATGTCATTCCTTACTTTCTCTCTTGATTTCTGACTCTATTCATCGTCCTATCATAAAATAAAGGCATTAAAAAAAGAAGACAATGTTGTGATTTTTCTAATAGCAAACATACACAAAACAGTGGTTATTAATCTTTTAGACCTTTGAAATGTACGGTAAGTTATGGGTATTGTAAGGTGAATTCTTTGAGGCGTTAAGACTGGTCATTATAATGAAGGGGAGACAAAGACGATTATGTATTACATTTGGATAACTACAATGTACGGTAGTGGTAATCAGATACAAATGTTTGTTCATGTATTTATCAAATATTCTGTACCTTCTGTGGACCCATTGGAATGGACGGTGGTGTAAACAGGTCATCATTACACGATAAAAGACACAATCATGATGAAAGAAATCAATCAGAATATTCTAACTCATGACTGTTAACTACTGCACTCTTCTGAACTCTTTAAATATTCTGTAACACCCTCATACAACATTATAGAGTGTATACTGCTGGAAAGGTGGGATTTGAAGTCAAGGAAAACAGATATCTTTGTAAGAACATACAGTATACTGTTGCATTATGGGAATTGTAGGACATAGTGTTTTTGGTGATTGACCATAATTAATTAGCTTTATATGAATATAGAAAAGCTTTTTCCATACAACAGCAGTGTTAAGACATCAGGTGCATGACTCTGGATGTGTCGACATCTTTGTTTAAGAATAAATGTGACTGCTGTAAAAGGTGACAATGTTTTAAATGTTGTTCATTTCAACTACGATTGGGGGGCGGTCGTGCTGAACATTTATAGTGAAAACAAGAACCAACCAAATTTGATCAGTGCAGTTAAAATTTTTAATAAAATAAAACAGGAAACGGCAGTTGCATAGAGTAGAGAGGTGTTAACCTTATAGCCCACTGTTATTACTTTCATTGGTTGAGGTAAGAATCAGGGCCTCACTTAGAGACATTAAGATAGATAGCTAAAAGCTGCAATCTCTGCCTGTTGTAACACATTATACTTTAAAAACATATCACAAATGGATGTGTCCATAACACTGTAAGCATTACTCTGTACAAAAAAAACAACTGTACCAAAACCCTTCTTTACAGCAAGCACTGTCAGAAAATATACATTCAAGCTTCCCAACAAAGAGACCTTTCACAGAAAAAAATCACGTTGTTCATGTAAAACAAAGCACTAACAGACGAAATGTAAACTATTAGCTGCAGTAGTAATCTGTGTGTGAGGCACATCAGTGGGAGCTGCATTGGACAGACAGGATGTTTGACTTTTTTGGGGGGAAAAGCTTCTGTTGACAGGATCAGAGGTGGAGGCGCCCCTGACTGCGTCGGAAAGGAACCTGGAAAAGGAAGCAGCAGATTACTAGACCTGCGATCACTATAATCAGCTCTTTATGCGATAAAGTTTGGTGTTCAAAGGCAATAAACATTGAGTGTTAGTGTAGCTCCCAGTAGTCCATGACAGTGTTACAGTGTAATACACACCTGTGCTTTACCTGCTTTGACAAGTGAAAATGTCCGCTGTGAAAAGATGCTTAATGAATTTTGGGTAGCTGAGCAGTGAGACTCTAACCAAAATGTTCCTGTAGAGACACCTCACTGCTCCCTTCTTATCTTTCTATATCAGATTCATAACCAAATCCAATAAAAGATTTTCAACTGAAAGAATCACTAGAATGTATAAAAACAAGCAAAGCTACAGGGGGATAGATTGTTCCTGTGGGAAACAAACCTTGTGTGTTTCTGGACTGCCGAAAGGGGAAAGTTCGACTGAGTTTTCTTTGTCAGAAGAATTGTTATGGCGATGTTGGGCAAACTTTCTCTTCAGTGCCTCAGCGATAAGAGCAGCCGGGTCGCTAAGCGATGCAAGACCTCCCTTACTGCGCCTCTTTCTGACCGGTGTTCCACCTGGTGATCTGACAAAGACAAAAGGAAAAAAGCTTCAGCGATGGCACAGTCGTTGTCAAGGTTACCACAGAAGATATTTAAAAAGGTTGAAAAGGTTTATACACTGAAAAAAAATCAATGAAAGGTGGATTTTGTATATAACCCATCACATTTCAAGATATCAATATTATATATCATTTCTACGGCCTACCTCTTCACTGAACGTAATTTAACTTGATTTAAGTCTTTAAGAACATCCAGCATGGACGGCATCCCTCTAATGTCCTCCTCAGGTCTTAGCTGACCCTTATCAAGTTCTTTTCCATTGGTTCTGCGCTGGCGGAGAAGTTCTAATACAGACAAACGCTCAGAGGAGGAGTTGCTACAAGGGGGAGGGGGAGGAGGAGGAGGAGGAGGAGGTGGAGGAGCACAGCGAGGCGTGGAGGTAAGAGTTGGCGCAGGAGGAGGAGACATCAAAGCCATAGCTGGTGAATTATAGGACTCTGTGAGACCTGACAAAATCAAGAAGACGTACCAAAAAGCTGATTTTATTAACAAGTAAGAATCAGGTTATGACATAATGAACATGTTTGAAAGTTTTGTGAGAAAAGGTTAAAATGATTTAGTACCTGAGTCAGGAGCAGTGGTAACAATCATGGCTATCTGAGCTCGTAATTTGAGCAGCTCGTTCTCCAGCGCACTGATCTTCTTCAGTGCGTCCGGTTCAGCTGTCGGTCTTACAGATCGGCCTCCTCTCTGGGATTGATTCGGCCGTGTGTACCTCAGCTCATCTCCTTTAACCGTACTTTGCTTTTTTGGAGGTAAATGGTTCCTATGGAGATCACACATGACTTTCCTTTTTATTTAAAGTCATATACATAGTGTTTGGCCATTTAGAGGCCATTGAAGGTTTTGCACGTGGACAGTTGTTTGGAACCCATGAGGCGACAGACATACTGTACATATCTAAAGTGATTCAGGCTTTAATTAAAGATGAACCGATTACAATTCTTTTGTCCAATTCTAATCATTTCAAGGTTTAACCTGCTGATACAGACTCCAGCAGGAATTATGATTTACAAAACGAAGAACTACTGTATAATTAGTGACTACTTCATTAGGCTGTTGATGCAGTTTATCTGTTTGCCTCTCTCTTTCTTGTTGCATTGGTGAACAGCGTTTGCAGCTGCTCTCACAGCAGCTCAAAATTTGAAATCACACGCTGAGTTTGTATAAATGAGGTGTACCATTGCAGCCAAAGAATATGAGAACAATACAAATTCACTGATCAGTTAATGTACTGTGCTCCCCCAGCCCGGGGAGCGAGAGTCTGATAGATATAGGATTTTAAAGACCAATACAATACCAATATTGTGGCCATATAACGATATAAAGTTTGTTAAACAAATACTAAACAGTGTTAAATATTTATTAGTCTCTGCTGTAATACCTGTTTGCAACATGTCCCTCCTGAAACAAAAATAAACCCAACAGCATTATTTTAACTATTAGATTGTCAACAATTAAACTGAGGGTCAGTAAGAACTAACTTGAGCTTCATCTGACTGCGTCAAAAATGGTTTTAAAGTATGACCATTATAGGCAGGCCTCAATCAAGTAGGTGAAACATACATATGCCGAGTGAGAATCATAGCTTGTGTAAATTAATTATTATTTCTTATTCATTGCCATAAAATCTGACTTTTTGAAATGTGTTTATTAAAAATGCTGGTATCACTATGACATTGTAATTAACAGCGCAGTCAAAGCCAGTACAGTGAACCTTTGAGCTCTAATGAAAATGTCCATTGGCGTGTAATAATATTTCCATGCAAACGTTCTTCAAAGGCTGCCTTCTTTGCAATTGCAACCAATAGTGTGTATCAGGGTCTGTTTAGCTGTGATGCTCTGCTACACATGCTCCAAAAAGAGTTGAACGTATTCTAAACCATGGAAAATGTAGTTTAATGTACTTCTAATGCAATAAACGACTGAACAGTGGCCCGAGTCGTGTGGTTCATAAGGTTCCACCAAGCTGCTACACACTACTTTTATGTCCATTGTTACCTTGCTAGTCAAATACAGTACACACAAATGTTAACTGGCGCACACACAGGGTTGTCCATTGCCTGTTGATTTGGTTTCTGCTGATTTCCACGAGTCGTTAATGTCGAAGCTACTCTTGCTAATAAATGTGACTAGTAAGAGTCCAGCCCTGAGTGAGAGCTGCACACTAAATCACAATGTCATCATTATCGCAATAAGAGCGGTCACTGTACACAAATCGCAAAATCCTGAGATGGAAATAGAATGAAAAAAAAACATTGTATGTAAACGTGGTAATTTTTTACTCATCATGTTTACTTCTAAACTTTGGACAGAGACCGAGGTATATAACCCTAATGCATGTTTTCACACTCATTCAGTCAGATGAAGTTCAAGCTACAGTAGACTGACAAATTGAGTGTTAGAAAAAAACAGCTATTTTGGATTTATTTTGGATTAGGACACAACATGTTGCGTAATAGTGTGTGTGAAACGTGAAAAACAGTATAGACATACAAACTGTGAGTTATAGCTCACATGCACTCCTCAATAAGTTTAATCATCACAGTTCATATCATTGTCATAACAGGTCTATCCTAAGGTTGTCTTAGAGAACTCAGACTATTATATGCACTTCTTGACGCTAACATTTTATAAAATTAACTTAAACAGACAATTTGGTTTTGCTTTTCAGTAGGTCTTAACTGTTCAATTGCATTAAGAAACAGGACCTCGACTGCGTTTGTACTTGTCCACTTGTGTTCTTACCTCGTCTTTGCAAAGCTTTCCCCCTCATCTTCAAACACCCACATAACGTCAGCGAATGAGGGGATGGAAGGTGTACCTACAGGGATGTCCTCATGACCACGAGCCCTGTAGTTGAGCAGAGGGACCTTAGAAGGAAAAGTGCACAAGGAGGGATTACAGACTGTGACAATAACGACATGACAAAATAAAATACACAAGTTTTCAAAATATAAAGGTAAGGCATGTATGAAAAAGAACACATGGTTAGGATGTTTATTTATGACAGACTTCATTCTTTAACCTGTACAGTTAATGCTTGTTTTGGAGCAATTTTCCAAGGACTATTAAACACAAGAAGTAAAGGTACCTGAAAGTGGACACGTGGTGTAGGTGCCAGTGGGAGGTTGGTCCCGATCATCCGCACAAGGCTGCGATACTGACCGCACAGCTGACTGTCCCACACTGGAATCAGCTAAAGACAACACACACACACACACAAAAGTCTGGGTTGAAAATGTCAATTTTAAAGAAATTTCCTGATGTTACTTAATGGAACCATGAATGTAAGAATAAGTCAGGTGTGTGTGTTTGTGTAGTCACCATGTCTGGATGCACTCCAAAGTACTCCAGGACGATGTGCAGCATATGCACAATATCTTCTACTAAAGACATTAGTGAGGCTTTTTTCTTCACCAGCTGATGACTGCAAAGCTCTTCTTCCAGAGTCTTCTGCTGACTCGATAAGACGCCAACACAGAATTGAGGCGACCAAGTCACATACTTTACACCTGAAACGAAGCAAAATAAAACATAAACACATAACACCCTGCATTGTAAGGGAGCACAACTGAAAGTCAGGTTTTGTTTAGGCTATGCCATATGTAAACAAAGTCGCCGTTTATTGCTTAAAAACTGGATGGATGGACGGCAGCAGTTAGCTGACAATGCAGCGGTTAAAGAAATAGAACACATCAGTCCAGCTCTTAGTGCTTTAGAAAAGCTTCTTGGGTACTGAAGAATACTTCTGTTTGATTTTAGAGAATTGGAGAGTGTCATGGCTAAAATAAAAGTCTGTTGTGCTGAACATGAAGGAGCAGGAGTCAGTTTCTATGCAATGTCCTCTATGAATTAAATCAGAGGCTTTTTATTCTTTTAGTCTCTGATAACACTGATGTGTTTTTTAAAGATGTTAGAACATTTTGGGGTTTCATTTGAACACTTTTAATGGCTTTGTTGTTAAAAGTGATTTAAATTAAGTTGTCTTGCCTATAGATCCAATCAACTATCTTTACAGTAAATTAGTAATAGTGATTAACACTACAGTGTTTATAGTAAAGGAGATATAAAGCCTTTAACAACACCTCCGTTGGTAATGAGTTTGACTTGCCCGCAGTTTCCTTATGACAACAGCAGCAAACACAGAAACAACCATTGTGGTTTTATCCGAATTTTGAGAAATATATTAGGATTTCAAGACGTGAAAGTCTTAGTTTTGATTATCCTCGTGTAGATTTCAAATACCAAACAATCGTTTTGAGACTTCCTGGGGTCCATTTTGATCAATTTGTAACAGTGTCACCTGGTGGCTTCAGAAACTGATGCTCGTACAGGAAGCGGTCTCTTTTAGTAGCGTTGGATGCTGAAACGCATGTTATATTAACTTTAAGCGACATAGAACCAAGTGCCTAGAGGATTTTATTGTCGACCTAAGAGTAACCTTGTTCTGAGCAGTGCAGGTAGCCCGCACTAGCACCGCAGTGTGTCCCTCTGTAAAACTGCATGGCTCATCAAAAGTCAAATGTGCGACGCCAAGAAACACGCGGGGTAAGCGGGAATATGTAAGAAAGTGACTTACCGTGGATTCGTATGCTTGTCAAAACGAGAATCAATAACTACATTCCGTTATTTTAACTATATACAGTTCCAAAAACTCTAACTGCAGACAAATAAAAGGAAGTTGCAGCTTGCCTCTGGCTCGCGCATCCAGTGTAGGCAGCAGTCCGTGAATCAAATAAAGCCGCAGCAGCAAAACCTCCTCTGATTGGCTGTAGATACAGGGCTCGTATGAACAGCAAATAGGAGTCAGCGGCCGTGCAGCGTCGGCAGCGTCTGCTCGACCAATAGTGTGCGACGAAAACCCAGCTCCAAATTTTGTATTTTGGTGCACGAGCTGTTTCATTTACCTGGTAAGAAAAACGTCGTACAACGTTATTAACCTGTATGTATTTCCTTTTCAAGATGTTAGTCGTGAAACACGCAATTGTATGTTTTGAGTTTTAAAGTAAAGATGGTATTATTATTATTTTTTGTCGAAGTTGGCCAACTTCTTCACATTTCAACAAAGCTAACGTTAGCTCATTTAGCTAGCTAGCAACGTTGACGTTAACGCCATCACTGAGGTTTGACCGTAGACTGTAAATATTAGGGTTTGACCTGATAACTCACATATAGCGCTGATAAACTAACTTTTTCTGAGGTGTCAATCGGTTAAACATTCATAAGTGACCTTTACGTTGCCTAAAATATCAGTTTTATATTGTACACAACTCACTCAGAACTATTAACTTTTCAAACTATACTCATGCTGTCTACCCGGGCTTTAGCAGTTAACATAGCTTTCTAATCTTATGCATTGTTACCACTCTCTAAGGTCTGGATAAGTTATCAAATATGATGGATGCACTGTCGGTGGTCAGTCAGCTTCGGGACCTGGCTTCTGAGCCGCAGAACCGAGAGGTGATAGTCCAGGACCAGGGCTGTCTCCCCGGGCTGGTTCTCTTCTTAGACCACCAGAACCCAGAGGTGCTGTTTGCAACTCTTCAGGTATGTGACTGATGAGTTAAAGGGCCGTACTGTGTTTTTTGAAGTTCAGTGAGTCTTCTCTATTTACTGCAAGTAAAAGATACTTCATATTAAATCTAAAGGGTCTGTTGTTTTAGATGTTTTTTGCTGAACAGCGGCCTCTGTACTTCCATGATGTCTTTTATGTTTGCATCTTTGGCTTACATTTACTGAAAAAAATCATGAATACAATGATGTTTGTCTAAGCTCTTACATTTTTTTATCTGCTTTGATTTTTTTTTTACACTTCAAAGAAAAATGCTTTATTCGATGTAAGGTTAAATGCTGTATGCAAATAACACAAAAGACCCTCTTCACTTATAACATTCTAACAACCATATGTATGTGGGAGCAATGTATCTGTTAAATGTGAGCATCATTATACCAAGCTTTAATTAAAGTCTGAAAATTCATAAAAAAATGGATATATTTAATTATAGCCACTCTGAGATATGTGAACAACACCTATTGCATTTTATTTGTCCCTTTAAACATTTTGGAAAGCTGTGTAGGTGTATGTAGTTGCACAAACTAGTAAAATGTAATCCTTTCTTTCTGCCTCTCCCTTATTCCAAGACCTTGCGCTACTTGGCAGAGCTGTCTCCCAATATTCCCACCATGAAGAATGAACTGGGTATGATGGTGAGCTTGGAGAATCTAACTGGGAGGTGAGGGGATGTATTTCTTCCTGTTGTTGTGCACTGAGGTTTTCCTGAACTTTATAATATGAAGTTTTACTTAATGTGTTAGTGGTTAAAAAAATATTTCACATTTTCTTCATTAAATGTTTACTGTATTATTTGAATGTCTTTTTTATTTTACATTTGAATTAAACAAAACAGTTGATGGAAAGAAAAGTAGTGACGTCTATACACACAAAAAGAAAACCAGTCCTTAAACGGTATTTAATGAAGACTGATAATCACACTGAATTGCCATTAATCATCACTTTGGTCATTTAAAACACTTAACAACTCTGAAGTGTTCTTCTACAATAAATAAAAACCTTTCTCCTCATAGGGAGGGCCTTTCTGTTGATATTACAGCCTTGGCCCAAGAAGTGTTTGACATTCTGAGTGCTCCTCCCATTCCTGTGCCACGCACACCCGAGAGGGAAAAGAAAAAGAAATCCATGTTCTTTATCAACTCCTCGAACAAGAAAGCCAAGTCTGTCACTCTGCACATCGAGGGACTGGACAGCACTGTGAGTTGTCTGATTAAAACCATACTCATATTTATTTCTTGACATCACTGTTTGTTGCTTTATGCAGTAATTAAACAATACAGTATCTCTGAATTATGAAGGACCATCGGGGCTTGTGTGAAGAGGCTCTCCTGAAGGTCAGAGGTGTGATCAGTTTCACCTTTCAGATGGCCTCCAAGAGATGCACCATCCGCATCCGCTCAGACCTGCCAACTGAGGTAACACACAGAAACATTTTACTGTCAGTACCTTCGATGCAACTGACCTCTTTAATTTTTCTACCTGTAGTTACAATCGATGTAATTGAAATGCCAAAGCCACTGATGTGCCAGACAGTCACTAATCCCTCTGATGCTCTTTCATTTTCAGAGTCTGGCATCAGCCATTGCTGCCACGAAGGTGTTGTCAGCTCAACAGGTGGTGAAGAATGAAGCAGGAGAAGAGGTCGGTGGTCGACAAAGCACACATTTCAACTGTGTGGAAAACTATACTCATTAGAATATCCAAAATAAACATCTTTCCTCTCAAACTGTTTTCTTCAGGTTTTTATCCCTCTGAACCCAGCTGGAGTCAAGGTGCAGCAGAACTCTGCTATCCCAGACTACCTCCCAGAGGAGGAGGACAGTCCAGAGAAGGAAGTCAACCGAGCAATTTCCCGCACCACAGCTAAGGAAGATTCTAGTGGAAGCTGGCTCAACGCTGCCGCTGGTTTCCTCACCAAAACGTTTTACTGGTGAAACTTGAACAGTCCTATTCCGTTAAGAAAATGTCAGGTTAAAAGACTTTGTGGCTGTTTGTTGCTAAAGCTGACAACACTGGAAGTTGAGTGCTGTGGGACATCCTGGCTTCGTACATGATGTGAGCGTCATCGACTTGCCACAAGTTGTTGTGACGGAAAAACAACATTCTCAACATGTGTACACACAATCCTCATTTTACCTCTCTTCTGCTCAATGTATGACACTTACATGATGCTGTTCAAATCCATTATTCTTATCAAATGTAAATATTTTCTGTCTGACTTTCCAAACTAGCATAATCCTCTCTGTAAAAAAAAAAAAAAGTTTTAATATGTTGCTACTTTTCTAGATGGTTGAAACTGTGTTTTGGTGAGTTGTTGGTTTATTCTAAATAAATCTACAAAGTAACATGTTTGAAATGTGCACTTGTTTCATTATATGCCCACGTTGGAAACAATTAATAGAAATAGCACACCAGTAAATGATAATCAAGTCAAAAAGTTTTATTTTCTGGCCAGAGCGTACAGCTGCAACTGTTGTACAGTGATTTCAGTTTGACAGTTAATCAAAGGTTTCATCCCACAGACCCTCTGAAGTAAAGGGCGTATTACTTTTCAAAGACTAGTGGTCAGTCTTAGTAAAATATATCAACTTTTACATATAATTCATAGAATATCTAAGTATAATGTTTTACAATCGATTTAGCTTCTGTTAAAGTTCTGTACAAACTCAGTCAAGTTAGCGCGTTGATAACAGCATGCTGTGCACTATTGACAGCAACAGGCCCTTAAGACAGACACGGGTAATGTTTCTGAAGTTTCCTTCTATGTGGTGTAACTGCAAGACTTTGACAAAAAGAAAAGAAATGCAAAAGGTTCCTGGAAAAAAATGCAAAGAGCAGCATTATTTGGAGGTGACAAAGATGGACGTGAAGATCACAGGAGTGCAATGGTTTATCCAGTTTTTTTTTAACGTTAAATCCCTGTATGAATTTTTTGACATTATTGCTCTAACATTCCCATTTCATAGACAGTGACACATTTTTTTAAACTTTTAAATAAATAAGGAAAGGAAGCCACTGGAATTTTGAGAATTGGCCAACATGCCAAAGCTCACACTGGGAATGCATATCTTTATTTTACAGAGAATGAGTCGGCTCAGTCTTTCTATGATGCTGTAAGGCAAAGAAACATCACAGTAGCAGCTTTTTTTTTATTGTATCCTTCATCGAAAAGATCAAATAACCCAGATTATGACAGAGTTTACACCACCAGCTAATTAAATAAATTTTTTTACTCGCCTGGCCAAAACAAAAGTTAACTTCCAACACTGTTCAGATAACTGTGTGACAGGATGCAGCATTGGGGAAATGTAAGGGGTAAACAAATTAAAGGGCATTACTTAAAGTCAAAGCAGTTTTTACTTTCAGTTAAAACAAAAAGTGAAGACAGCCTGCGGACAAAACAAAGAATCACTTTATCTGTACAGCAATTAAATAAAACTAAAATAATCAGTAGTTTACACCCCATTTCTCTGAGAACAATGTTTTCATTTGGTCATAATTGAACTTAAACTTCATCATGCTCCGTCACCCCTGCCACACTCATCCAAATATATTACATGATACTTTCCTGTAGTCTCGATAAACTTCATGCACTCATATCATCTCACCTGATGCATTTCAATAGAAATGTTGAAACGAAAGAACTATGAGGTTCCAGTTAGAGGGCATGAAACCTGTAACTCTAAACCTGTTGTGTGAGTACCAGTTATTATGTCACACTGCTGATTTTGTGAATGTGTTACAGTATGTTCTACAGCGCCAAAATAATCTCTTCAAGTATCATGTCTGAAGACTTAACAGCTGATCTCAAGTTACACTATTATTAGTCTCTCATTCACTCAAGACACGCACACACAGACACATCAAAAGAGTCACACGATGGCATGGCGCTCAATGCCCTCCTGTGATTCCAGGACATTCACTTCAGAAAGACGGGTAGTTTGGGCTGTGACAGAACATTATCGGTGTAATTGTGGTCGGAGACCATCGGTTCCTCAGAGTTTGAAGAGGAACAACAAAGTTCTCTCTGGAGATGCTTAAAGGGACTCTTCTCTCTGGAGACGCTTTGGAGACAGCTTCTTTGGGAAATGGCTGCGGTGCTCTTCTGTCACAGGAGGGCGAGAAGGTAAACATCTAGAAGGATCCGACTGCGATGCTACAAGTCCCTCCTTTGATTCAACCGGTCTGTGTTACCTCTCTTTTGCCGTCTCACTTCCTGTCTCTCTGGGTGCGGAATCATCGCGTCCTGAAAGGGCCTCAAGCAACATCTGAAAACCAGGGTTACAATAAAACACGTTATAAAAAATAACAAACCTATGCAAAGAAAACGCTGAATTCAATAAGACGATTCCTGGTCAGGATGCTAAAGAAAATCTCTTCCTTCATGAAACTGCTGAAAGCCCGAGAGGTTGATCATGCAACAGGTAGCTTAGGTTACTTTAAAAAATAAAAAAAAAGGGCTTTTGTGCCTTTATTTTAGAGATTGGATAGTGGAAAGAGTTGCTATGCACTCTGAAACTGCAACAAGAGAATCAAGTGATTAGGTTGACAAATGAAAGAAGCCCATGCAATGCAGACAAATGATGCTTACTGACCTGGTCCCTGCTGGGCTGATATATCCTCCACCCCGCTCAGAGGCTTTAGGAGACCGTTCTCCCTGAAGGCTATGACAGGAAGTCTCTCCTCCTCCTGCAGCTGCTGCTGCTGCTCCTCTCCCTCAGGAGGAGACAACCTGGATTGTGAAGGCAGTACGATTACCTCTTCAAACTCTCCGTTCTCTCTGGAAAAAAAAAAGTAGAGTATAGACGGAGAATTTATTAAAAATGTTACTGTTAATACAGACAGACAACAGACATTAATGAGACAATGTCCTTGGCATTTACCCCTGGTCAGATTGGCTTAGTGGGGCGGTCTTTGGGCTGGGGTCAGCTTCCTGGCCGTTGCTGCTGTGTGCTAGCGACACAGTCACAGTAGAAGGGCCTGGACTGGCGGGGGTCACTGATGAGAGAGAACATACAGAGGATACTTTTCTATACTTTTATTCTTAAAAATATTAAAAGAATATTCACGAGATAGTTTATGTTACCTGCATTGTCACCATTCCTAGGAACAACTCTCTAAAGATGGAAAAGTGTCAAATTAATATTCATGATCCATAGAAATACTCCATGGTTAAACACATTTATCCCACGTGAAGCCGTTACCTTCTCCGCTGTGTCTGAACGCCTTGTTCTCTTCATGATCTCCTCCAGACGCTTGTAAAGAAAAAAAAAAATCTTTTTAATGCACTATACTTGAGGAATTTTAATAAAATAGTCCAGGTGTGTGAGAATATGTGTCACCTTTTTTCTCTCCAGTCGTTCTGCCTCCTCTTTCTGGAAGTGTTTCTCTCTCTCCTGCCTCATTCGCTCTGCCCCCTCTCTCTGTCGAGACTCTTCCTCCTCTTTCTAACACACAAACACACACAGTTGGTTTACTGTCAGATGTACAAACTTCTGGGACGGGTCTGCTAGTTCACTTTTCCTGACCTGTTTCTGAAGTTTCTCTGCCTCCTCTCTCTCTTTCTCAAGTCTCTCTTCCTCCACCTTTTTCTCCTCCTCTTCTTTCCTTCTCATCTCCTCGGCTTGACGCTGAGCCTCCTCCTCTCTCTTCGCTCTCTCCTCAGCTTTACGGCGAGCCATCTCCTCTCTCGCTAACCTGTATGGACACAAAAGAGTCACAGCCAAGAATGCAGATGTACACATGCATGGTGAAACTCACTTTTTAGATCACATATATATTACCTGGCCTGCTCCTCCTGTTGCTTGCGCTCCTCTTCCTCTCGCTCCCTCTGCTCTCTGGCCAGCCGACGATTCTCAGCTAGGATACGACTCGCCTCCTCTGGATCTGTGGTGCCTGCAGAGGGCCTCTGAGCTGGAGGACTGCTTACACTCTCTAAAAGGCATTACAAATGAAACTTTACCAATGTATTTTACATATTGACAAAAAAAAGGTATGATTAATATGTGATTGTGTAAATAGAGGGTTTGGCCGAAGTAACTGACCCCTGGCTGGTTGTGCCGATTGCTCACTGCTGCTCTTGTTCTGACCCAGCGGCTGAGGTCGAGGCTGAAGAGGACCAAGGACCTGCTCTTCCTCCTCCTCCTCTTCTTCTTGCTCTCTGGTGGATTGGGGATTCTCAGGTGTGGTCCTGAAAGGACGCAGGTTTCCAGGGTCTTCTGGCCCAGGAGACTTAAGCAGCTTGGGGGTTGGGGGTCGCTCTGCCGACTTTTGGAGTTGCCTATGTGCAGAAAGAATGACATAATTGGCAACATGGCAGCATCAAAACTATGATCAAATGTGTCTGTATTAGTGACTTTTCTTGGCAATAAAAACTGTTTTAATGGAAATTAGTTTACCCATACTAATCAGCCATCCTAATAGCCCAAAACCTTTCAAAACTGTCACACCCTCTTTCCGCTGACAGTAACCCATGACTTCAATCCATTTTACATCTGCTTATGTACCTAATTTTGTGACTTTTAATGGGTGTGTTCTCCTACCTGCCAGAAGAGGGTGCTGTGACTCTGCTGGTCTTCTTGCCGAGAGAAGAGGAGCGCTTGTTAGGGAGTACACTCAGAATGGGAGCCAGTGGGAGTGACAGGTTGCTCCATGACTTCCTGACACTGTCGCGGTCCTTCTGCTATTGTAGGGTGAGATGGAGGGAAATAATGAAAGTTCAGTATTGATAACGGGCACGTTAGCCAGCAGCAAAAGGTCTCTTTTAGAAGTTGAATATATGAACTCTACACCAACATGTCCTTAGCAACACACACATGGCTCAAAGGAGGCACCAAGACCCAGGTGCCCTGCTGACAGATGAAGAACATGATCAGAAACAGGATTAGACTCAGACAGCCTTCCTGAGGCAGTACATAACCTCTGGCACCAAATCTTGACTCCAACATTAAATTAAAACTTGATTTTTGCCAACTGTCAAGGCATTTAAACATTTTCTGTTTGTGTAGTCATGTGTGAAAGCTACAATAACAATATCATGTTTATGTGTTTGTTCACATGTGCTGCATATGCAGGTTTGGTCTCACAGTTTATAAAGTACGTCCTTCTAAGACCTTAATGGTTTAAGCTGTGACACTTTGTTAGCAGGCAGATGGACAGTGGGAACAGTGTGTGAGTGTGTGTGTGTCGAGCAGAACTGCACAGATACTCTGATGCATTGTGCCTG
Organism: Tautogolabrus adspersus; assembly: GCA_020745685.1. Classification (NCBI taxonomy): domain Eukaryota; kingdom Metazoa; phylum Chordata; class Actinopteri; order Labriformes; family Labridae; genus Tautogolabrus; species Tautogolabrus adspersus. Next base: position 17,471,953 of record CM036543.1, on the reverse strand, counting down.
ACTGATCTGGGACAACATCAACATGAGAAAGATAATCAGCAGCAGGAGTAAAATGAAATGAATCACTTATGAGTCTGAGCCATTCAGACCAGAAAAAGAGTTGATTATTGCCTATTCTAAACATGAAATTAAACAGAGGTGATGGTTGATGACATGACACACCTGTGTGGTGCCGGTGGTCCTCCTGCGAATTGTCTTGGAGGAAGACGAGGTTGCCTCCCTGCTAAGGCTCCTGTCATGGCTGCGGCAGTGAGGAAGAGGCTGGGCCTGCAGGGCCTTAAAGGACATGGAGCCCATGGGGTGGCAGGACACTGAGCGAGGACACACAGGCATGGCTACGGTGATGTATGAGGTGGGAGTGTTTTCAGGGAAAGTAAGGATCCGGGCAGTGTGAGGATTTATGAAACATCAGCAGGGGTTTGATGAACAGGAGCACAGAGTGAGAGAGAGGAAGGAACCGAAAGGAAAGGAAGGAGTGACGAGGAGGTGTTAAAATAAATAAATGGAGGAGGTGAGTTTAGGAAGAACGATAGAGGTTTGAGAGAAATGAAAAGATGGTGTTTGGTGGAAACAGAAAGAAGAGAAAGAAGCTGTTAGTGCCACTGAAAGCTCAAGTGCTAAAAAACAACCCTTGTTTTCAAAAGTCCCAGTGTTGGAAGCATTTCTACTTTGTTAGACTTTGTCCTTTAGTGAAGAGCACTACAAACTAGGACTACATCAGACCCAACACCAAATAGCAAAAGTGAATAGGCAGCAAAATACACAAAACACAAGCAAGAATTGCACCTCCACACACGCTATAAAAAATGTTACTTAGAAAGTGTGAGGAGAGGAAAGCAAAAGAAGATACTGTGTGTTGTGTGTGGGTCAGTGTGAGCGAGTTCTTGTGTGTGTCATCGTAACATAGTAGGATTTTAAAATACATGATGAACAGGAAATTAGGAGCACTGTAATAAACAATAAGTCATTTTTGGCAAAGGAGACAGCAATATTTGTTATAGGGATGTATGTATAGGGGAACCCTATCCCATCCTGAGAGTGATGTCAGAGGGAAACAGACGCCATGTGAGGATGGTTAATATTCAACCTTAGATGATGCCTGTGTAAAGGGACCATCATGTTGTGCTTCACCACTGTCAATAGGAGAATGCTTCCTAAACAGCTTACTCGCTCAGATGTGTGTGTGTGCGTGCGTGTGTGTGTATGTGTGTGTGTGTGTGTATGTGTGTGTGTGCGTGTGTGTGCATGAGCTTTGGGTGCCTGATACAGACTGGTGATGGGAAGTTTCAGACGGTGTAATGCTTTAAGTCTGGCCAAATCTGATTAACATCCCAAACTGTTCCAACTGGTCCAAGAGACCAAAATATAAATACCTCAAGCACTTCTACTTAGGATTCACAGTTTTGTGTACGCTTGTAACCGACCTCCGTCTCATATGCTTCTGACCGTGAGACCCAGGTGGTGTCTTTCATGTGGGACGTGTATATTACCTGTTTGCTCTCCAGACAGACTCATGGCACTGCGGCTACGAGCCAAGTAGGAGTGTGTTGGCTGCTGCAGGCGGTTCACCACATTGCTCTCCCATGGCGTCAAAGGAAGACGGCGGAGGCCTGGACACACACACACACACACACGCACACACACAAACTTGAGGTTTCATAACGACTAAAACGATTAACAGCCCACTGATTAGCCAAAGCAATCAGTCAAAGCAGATTAAAAATGATGCATAAATACTGTGTTTGTTTTATGCCTTCCCTTCCCTCGCACTTGACAGCAGAGTGGGCCAGAGCTAAGGTAAAGTTGTTAACATGCACAAGCTGCTCTGTCACACCTACACCTGCATGCAAGAGTTTGCTAATTATGAGAGGGGAGCAAACAGCCTAGAGTGAAGCGCAAACCCAGAGCAAACACAGGCAAGAGAGAGCATTCAAACAAGAAGAAGGAGGGAGATTTCAAGAAGACATTCTTCATTTAAGCTTGCTTCAAGTAATATAGAAATGAAACCACAACATTTTTCAGCACGTTTTTTGTTTCAAAGTTATATACTTGGCCATGCATAGTCTTGGTACCTTGGTAAGGATGTTGGCATATAGGGCGTGATTTGTAGCTTATTAACCATAAGTGGAAAATGCATCAATTAATGAATCTTCACTCAAAAGAGCCAAACAACTTCTTATCAGGCAAAACATGCAGCATTGCTTGCTCTGATAAAGAAGTAGAGTACAAGGTTGCAGGTTTCAGAGTGAGCTACAACTGGGCTGGAAACTGTGCGAAGGAAGCAGAGTCTCTTACCTTAACCACTTTTTTTAGCAGACACCATGTTTTAGTGGATGCTGCACACAATGTCCTTTTACAGTTTGTCTTGGCAGCCTAAAACTTGTTACAGTATAATTGTATGTCCATAATAATGGATTCTTCTGTTTGTTGAAATGTGGGTGTTGAATTTTCAGCTGGGATAAAACAGCGCAAGTGTTCCCACAAAAACAAAAAGATTATCCAACAGAGGATTAGAGAAAGGGGTCACGCTAGAGGGGGGGAAATATCTTGATCCCTCCACTGAAACACACAGAAGTGCAGACACATGCACATACTATGGTACATGTTATTGGCCATGTGGTTTTGGATTTTACCATTATATTGTAAACAAAGATCAACACATACTTCTCGAAAGTATGCAGTTTACATTCTCGAGTCAGACATTTTTTTTTTCAAATTAATTTGGTCCAGGTTCAAAGCTAGTATCGTACAGCTACACAAAACTCACTCAAAAGGACTGCCTATGTTTTCTCCATTTACATGAGACAGTAAACAGGGTCATTGTTTTGTAATTCCTCAACAGTTTCCAGCCCATAAACATTGTTTGCTTCGCAGCAATGTGTCTGACATATAAACTGAGGGACCAAACTGCAAAAAATTCCCATAAGACACCTGTGTTTTTATGCTGGGGCGTCTTCCCGTGGTGTAGGCGGGGCTTGGACTGAGCTTTGCTAATAACTGGAGAGGAGGCTGTTCTCAAGTGTAAGCCTGTCAGCAACATATAAACATCAAAGAATGAAGAATCAAATTAGCAACAAATGAGCACTCACATACGCAACATACTCTAATAACAACTTGGATTCATGCTTATTCAATTTGGAGAGAGTTGGACGAGAAGATCAATACTACTACCATAACTGTATGAGTAAGAAGATACAGGTAGCAGCCTATTAGCTTAGCTTAGCTTAGCGTATAGACTTAAATGCACTGTGTTTAGTTCAGTCCAAAAGAAATAAAGTAAACCAACTTGCAGGGTCAAAACTCTCCGATTAAACAAATGAGTAGTGTTTGTTTAACTGGTTGTAAAAGTGACACGTCCTGGATTTTACAAGGTTATGTGTTGGACTATTTCTTGACTGGACAACAGTGACTGAATTCTCATCCGCTAGAAATCCTCCTTACAAGTAGGGGTGGGGATCCCAGGCTAAATCACGATACATTACAATACCATACGCTATGATACGCGATACGATCGAAATATGTGGCCCCTCGATAATGATAATATCATGATACAGCAATTCTGCGATAATTGATGTAATGCAGGAAAATCATATAAAGATCCATCACAATATGTGATTGACTGAAGAATACATAATGCCTCTAAAAAGGTGAAGTTAAGGTTTCATGTACAGTATATATTCTAGGACTGCCAAAACAAAATGTTTATTTGGAATTATCAATCACAGAAAAAGAAACGTGGTGATTATTTTATTACAAAACGTCATAAATTAAATCAAAGTGTTTTTATCTATTAACAGCAAATTGGTGTCAGTTTCACGTCTTATCAGGCTTCATCCTGGAACTCCTTTTTACCGCTGTCAGTAGGGATGTAACTATTCACTCAACTCACGATACGATACGATTCACGATACTGGGTTCACGATACGATTCTCTCACGATTTATTTTGAGAGAATCGGGAGGTGATTGGAGCTTCTCATTGTGGTGTCGATTAAATGCTGCATCATGTTGGTTGTGCTATTTGTGTAGTTCTCTGTCTTGCTGCAATATTTGCACAGTTTTTGTCTCGTCTATTATCTTCTCACCTCTTTCATTTTCTGTCTTGGGAAGCAAAAATGCTTCCACTGCCATGATAACGCCTGCTTATTACAACCAACCTCCTCTGCTCTACAGCTGCAGGTGCTCACGATATTACTGCGATTCATTTTTCAAAGTACCGATTCGAACCTTGACACCTTTGAACCGATTTTTAACTGCCTCACGATTAATCTTTACATCCCTAGCTGTCAGACATTATCCCACTGTCTTCTTCTTTCTCTTCTCTTATCCCCTTTCTTCTTTTATTCTTTATTCTCATTTTGCTAATTTCCTAGCGTTCACATTAGTGTCATTTATATCATAAAAAACCACCACGAGGACTTTTAAAGTAGTGACACAGTGACAGGGGAATATGTTCAGAGCACCCAATTAAAAACATATATATAAATATTGGGATGCAGTAGTTGTATCACACATTTCAGGGAGATATTATATGGCTGTATCAATATTTTGTCTCACACTTACTGACAAGAATGCAAAACCGGAAGTTGTCAATGATATGCTTTTTGGATCAAAATGGATTTGGTAGAGATGTTTCTCTGTTTGTAGTTTTTATCGTGAGCTGGTTCCATTGTTGTATACAGAAATAAAAGGGTGCCAATGTTTTATTAAACATTTCTCAATATATTTAAGCATTTTATTTTCTACATAAAATACTGTAATATGTCTGTATTAATGTTTCTTTGCTTCTAAACCTCATTAGGTAAATTATAGAACAGTCAGCCATAAGATTGTCACAATAGCTCAGCAAACACAAACGACATGTCACATGCACTAATTTGACTTTCTACATAAAATACTGTTTTATGTCTACATTGTTGTCATAGAGCTTTGACAAATCCCACAGGGTAAATAAAGGAAAACACCGCCGAGTCATAAGACTGTAAGAGTAGTTCAGCTTCCAACAAACACAAAGTCACAGCAACAAAGAATGATTCTGACATGAATCATGTTAGTGTTTATGTGTCATGTTATATATTTTATTACCTCTGTCTGGAGAGTGAAGAAGTGTGGCAGAGGAGGAGGAGAGACGTTTGGAAATGACAGGGTCCATGTGTTTGGATAAATTCATTGTGGACACCGACCGCCTGTCAGCATCTACAAACACAGAAGAAACATGAGAAAAGAAAATCAATGTTTTCATTGAACAGGTGTAATAGCTGGAGGAAGCATTCTCTTTTGTAAGGGCTACTCTACTCTATTTTGGTTAAACCAGGTTAGAGAAACTACCAACATGATGCTAGAGGGAACAATAATACTTAGAAGATGAATTAGTGCTAAATGAAGCTAAAATGGTTTGAAAGAATGGTCCTGTATCTTGGGAAATAAGTTTAAGTTACAAACTGGATTGCTACGTAAAACACTAATCATGCCTTCCCACATTGGTCTACATCCACACTAATGCCAGTGAGCTATAAAGGTGCCGGACATGTACAAAGCTAGAGCGAGTGGTCTAACACTGGATGGCTAATTGACACAATTTTATTATATTCACATTGAGAGGTCATTCCGTATCTGTGGTAGAGACTAATTGCACCCTGCATGTGCTCCAGTCCAGCAAGGTCGAGTGGACAGAGGAAAATCGACTCGACAAAACCTGGACCAGGAAGGGGGGTGGGGGGTTGGGGGGGGGGGGCAATGGCAGAGAAACAAAGAGCAGAGAGGAGTAAGAGGAAGATCCAGGGGTAAAGAGAGAGAGAGAGAGGTATGTGTGAGAGAATAAGGGAGCGAGAGAGAGGGAGAGGCAGAGCAGGGTGTGAGTCAGCAGTAACAACAGAGGGAATGGGGATCTGAAAAGTTCAAATGCAAACATAGTAGAACAATATTGACACGCAGAGGCAGGCAGATATTTACACAAGAGACACTCTGTCAGACATCAGGGAGATGAGATATCAGTAGTTTTCAATACACCTGAAAGCTTTGGGATACTAACAAGGAAAAGCATTGTAAGGCCATACAGCGTGTCTGACCATGCTGTAATGACTGTGAAAGAGTGATGTGTGTGTATAGTGTGTGTAGGTGTGCGATGTGTGAAAGTACCGGTTGGTGTGCTGGTAATGTTTGGGTGCAGTGTTCCCCCCCAAGACCATCGGTTGGTCTTCTGTTTGGTTCTCTGGCTCCTCTCCAGCGTCCGACGAATCACCGCCTCATGACGAACCTTCAGTCACAAAAATCAACGTCAGTCATTGTCACATTATCAGCCTCAAAAAACAATGATCACGAACTACGGCTGCAGGACTGAGGCAGGTTTCTGTCTAAATGGAAACGTGCAGCCAAGTGTGTTTTGTTTAGTCTACAGTCTGGAAACACCTTGCAGATAAAATCAGAACAGTGATTATGCAGCATGCAAAATATGAAAGCAAAACCATTTCTTTGATCTAAAATTGTATTGAAAATTTGTGGTGACAAGAAGTGAAGACTTTGTCTTTCTGTGTTTGTATGTGTAAACAGTCTTCAACATGTGGTGTCTCAGAGTAATGAAGAATAATGTGCTCTTTTCATGTCACTTCCAAACAAGACTTCAAGCCTTTAACATGATTTCTAATTGACAGCTTCAAAATCAAAGCTTCAAAAACATCCTGTATCCTGGTTCACTGAAGTCTATAATGTGTTGTACAAGTGAGCAGAAAGGAGCCGAAAATAAAGTTCAAACTCCACCTGACACAAGAGAAACGGGGCAAAGAATGTGTAAATGGTTCACTGAAAAAAAGATATTCATTAGCCTGTTCATACGGATAAGGACTACGTTGTTGTCATAAAGGTGTGCACGCATGTGTGTTTGTACGCATAATGCAAAGGGGTTTCTTCAGACAGAGGAGTGTGTGTCAGACCTTGTCCTCCTCCAATTTCTGCCGTCGTTTCTCCTCAACGGCAGCCCGTCTCTTATCCTCCTTCACCCTCTGCTCCTCCAACTTCCTCCTCCTCTCCTCCAGGTGCTTCTCATAGTGCTGCCTGGCCCGCTCCTCGCGCGCCTGCCACTGGGCCTCCTTTTCAGCTAAGGTTTTGTACACGCACAAACAAATACAATAATAATGACTTGATGCACATGAATTAGCGTGTTCGTGTGTGCTTACACGCTAAAAAAAAAGTGTACATAATCATAAGCACAAAAACATGCCACATGGACACACACACACACACACAGGCTTAAAACAGCAGTGCGATGGGTCAGATGTAGATCATGTGACTTGGCTTTAGCTTTCAACACAAAGCAAATCCCTCAGCTGGGGCCAGAGGTATCACATCTGTATCATACCATGAACACAAACACACTTCAGTGATGAAAACATACAAAGACAAACAGACCATAACTCTGTAAGACCCCATCTGATGTGGTATGCCACTCACAAAAAAACTACTAAAACACATTCAAAACAGTGGCCCCCCTTAACCCTGTCCCATGGCCGGACCTATTATGTAACATCAGTGCCATGGCAACGAGGGGTGCCTGGCTTCAGCCTCGACTTTTTATGTAACAACCTGAAAAACGGGCACATCACCACAGCTACCAACCAAGTCCAGCCATGATATGTTGGAGAGAAGACAATGAAGAAAGTGAAACATGCAATTAAAGTCTTTTACACTCTAACATTAAGTCTACACACACACACAGAGTTAAAAAATACACACCATTCTGTTTCTCACGCTCCCCACGGCGCTCACGGGCTAACCTCTGTCTCTCGTCAATCTTGTTGAAGAGCAAGGAGTCTGCAATTACAACAATTGTAAAATAACAGAGTGAACTGCTGATTTTATTTGTTCGTTACAAAGGCATTATATCCCTCTACATCCATAACACTTGCCTGTTTTGGTGGCGGTATTGTTGCTGGGGCTGTTGCTGGTTGTTGTTGTGTGAGTCAGGGTAGGAGTGGTGTTGGGGGTCAGGGTGGGAGTGTATGCTTGCCCGGAGCCCGCAGAGCTGGGGCGGGTGGCTGTAGAGGTTCTTCCATCCTCTGATTTATATTGAGAATAAGACGCTGGAATGAGAGGCAAAGCAGAAACGTATCAATGACAAACTTTAAAAAAAAAACGAGAGATTAAAAAAATTAATGGAAGGTCACCATCTGGGTATTGTTTGTGTTGCCGATGCCTTTTGGGGATTTTCATGTATAAATTGAACACATAACAAGCAAGGACCAGGTCAGTACTTACAGTACCTGGCTCGTTAGCTGGTTGAGGGTTTTGTTATTAATCGTTGAATAGCCAGTGCAAACAAATCAGTATTGTTATTGACCAACACGTTCACCTGTCACTGTAACACCAGAGATGTACAAGAGCACTTAACATGTGTACATCAAAGTAAAATGAAAGTGCACGTACACAAAATAAATAACACAACTAACCACACACTTAACATGTGTTACCCAAGTAACATGTATACAAAAAAAAACAATAATACAAGCACTTCGATAAATCTGAACTCTCTTTTTATTTAGAAAGCACTTTAGAAAGTGCCTTTAAAAACAGACTGTGATATAAAAAGCTGCATGATTTCAATAACAGTTTTTGTTCTCCAACCACCATCAAAAAAAGAAAAAGAAATGTGTGTGTGTGTGTGTGTGTGCGTGCGTGTGTGTGTGCGTGCGTGCGTGCGTGCGTGCGTGTGTGCGTTCGCAGCACAGGCTGCAGCTGCTGTGTTGTCAGTCGAAACACCTAAAAAGGCACAAGCGTTTTGGGGCTACAGTATATCTTCAGTTTTTGGATCGAACACATCGCTCTGTAGCAGAGTTTCTTTGTCTTAGTTTGCAGCTGAAGATTACAGCAGGCTGTTACGTTACTGACGATAACATTTCTGATTGTTGTTACTCGTAAACACAAGCCCATACCTGCATGAGAAATACAGAAAGGGTAAGACGAAACGGAGGAAAGTCAAGTTTGAAAAAGTTACCATACACAGTGAAATATCAACTCTTTACAACATGTTCCTGTGTGAAAGACCACGTAAAACATGTTTTAAAAGACTGAGTTTATATCTATTTGTACAGTGAATGATCCACTGATCATGAGCAGCCCAAACCTTGATCTCACATAGAGATGCAGATGAATCTTCTTTATTTTTTTAGGGATGGTGTGTGTTGGTCAGGCAGCTGCCTTAACTATTAAGTGCTGCGGGAAAGACTGGGGTCTGTTATTCTCCACAAACTCTCTTGAAAATTAGCAACCGTGGTCAGGTTTCATTTTGGTAACTAGCTCAGATTCCAGCTTATACATTAGCCACCAGAACAGACCTTCTCAAAAATCTGCAATATGGCAGATACGTCCATTCTTATACAGCCTATCATAAAAACAGGCAACAGTGATGAAGACATTATGCAAGTAATTAAGTAATATGCGTGAACTCTTCAGCTCAGTCTTTAGCAATATTCAGGACTTCAGCCAGACACGACATAAAATGGAGCAACATTATATATTGTGTTTCCATGCATTCTCAGATGTGTTGCAGTGTTTCCATTCAGCCCAGAGTCAGGATATTGATTAATGACACAACCAGCCTCAGGGTGACTCAGCACTTTCTGTTTTGCCCCTGGACTTAAACACATAGCCTTTCATTGAGCCTTATGCAGTAACAGATGAGCCTGCTCTAAAATGACAACATTAACATGAAGAGGAAAAGAGTTGTATATTCAGACAATTTCTATTAAATGTATAGATGACATAAAGCCATGTGTATTATATGCATACTAAGTGTTCACACCTCCTTCATGCACAAGTGTGGTGAAGAGAAGAGTGAGAGTCAAAGCTCCACTGAGACCAATCTGTCCCAGAAAGTTCATGACTAAATGAAATCCCTCCCTCCTGACTACCTGAAATAGCACACGCTACACACCCTATTCTACATCATTCCACATGGTTTCCTTATCACTTAGCTTTAGTGAAATGTTAGCTCAGCTAGGTAATCCATGGTGCTGCTGGGGAGAGGAGCAAAGTGCAAAGTTTGACATATACCCTAACATCTCAAGCCTTGATGGACAAGCTCAAGTGCACGTTGTATTTAAATGTTGCATTCAAATCTTAACCTGCATCCTCATTTTTAAAGGAATAATATGCTATCACTGACTTTCCCTCCACAACAGTTTTACTGGTATGATCCACCAGCCAGTGTGATAACGACCCTATAAACTATGATGAGCAAGACAAACAGAAACAAATAACACATTACCTTCCAAAACTGTGAAATAAAGAAAAAGGAAAAATCACAAGCAGACACAGGCCAAGGTTTGAACAAAAAGTGATATTCTCAGCAAACTACAACAAACATTTTCACGCATTTTTAAACCTTAAGGTTTTAGATGTTTCATGATGTGAAAAATGTTAAAATATTTAAACTGCAAAAGCTGTCTCCACCCTGCTGGCACATTGAGAAAATTAATGGTTTTGTGCTGGACAAAGACATGAGGTCATAGCTGCAGGCTGTCATGGTCTTTGTACGGGATATCTACAGAGGTGCGTGCATAAGTATAAACAGGTCTGCCTCAGGTGCTTCAGCCTTGTTACTGGTTAATAATGGCTATTGTTGTAACAGGAAGGACTGGGCTGGGCCGAGATGAAATGATGCCTAGTCAACATATTCTTCCCCTTGAATTGACTTTCCTTAAACAAAAGATCGGCTCACTCACAGAGGAGTATATTGTGCTGGAATCAAACCCTACATTGGACATTTGTGAATGGCTTACAGGACCAGATTTTAGAAAAAAAAACAATAGGCTTGTGTTTTGGTGTGCAAGTTAACTTATGATGACTGACTGATTAAGTGGACTTTTGACAACTTGAGTGGGCCTCTTTACAGCAAGCCAGAAGTGACAGGCTGTGGGCAGAGGCATTTTCCTTTGTTGGTCAACCTGACCAATAGCACAGCTGGATTGCTCTGAACAGTTCCCTCCTTTGAAAACTTAGCACGGAAACACAGAGATAGAGAAGAGGACAAAAGGACAGAGACAAATAGAGACTGGTCGAGTAAAAACTTTACTTTCATATTTAATCCATCAAAATGAACACTAATATTAACAGTAGCATTTAGATCATGACTGATTCATCAACGGATTGTACACAACACCTCCTACAGAAAGTGTAAAATGACTTGTGGGAAATGTGGATCTCTGCAGGAGGAGGTAGTAACATGATCCATGAAATGATATCAGGTGTGTATGAAAACACAATACAGTACAGAAGGTTAAACAATATGGACAATACTCACATCCGTTTAATATTTTACCAATTTTTTTACTTTGACTAACTGCCAGATGCCCCGTTATCAACGTGCACACACAATAGACACTATTCTAACTAATAAAAAGTCAAACCACGGTTAGAGTTAATGGATGTCAAATGATGACAGAGGGAGGGGTGTGTGTGTGCGTGTGTGTGTGTGTGTGTGTGTGTGTGTGTGTGTGTGTGTGTGTGTGTGTGTGTGTGTGTGTGTGTGTGTGACATCTCATTTACCACCCTACATCCATTCCAGACTCACTCTAGCTATAATGTGTTTCTCAGCTAGACTAAAGACACAAAGTCAGATGCAGACTCAGGACTGAACTTCAAAAGAAGAATGTGGATGTGTTTTTTTCTTCTTGACCAGTTCTCAGACAGAACCAACTCAAAATATACAAATAAATGAAAAGTCATGAAGCTCATCCTGTTGTGGATGCAGTACTAGATTAGGACTAAGATGTGGACCGATGGTTAAAGAAACTCCATGTTGGATGTATGTACTCCATGTAATGTTTACATTAGCTGTTTCATTCATGCCAGTCTTCAACACCTAAACGTTACAAACAATCACTCACTCTATTCTCAACCATCTGCTTCCCCACCACACTTTTCTGTATGCATTTTTCTTTAAACTGTTTTTGGAAAACAGAAACATTTTAAAAACTGTGTCTTAATGAACTTCTGCCATCATTACGCCCTTTGCACTGTCCCACAGTGTGATTTCACATTACGTTCGGGTGCTGCGAAAGCAAGAGAGGCACAAACGCTTTAACAAACAGCGGGAGCTTCAACTACATCAACACTCTCTCACACACACACACACACACACACACACACACACACACACCGCTTTTTCATCTTGCCGGCTTTGCCACGCACACACACACATTGCCATTGTCTCTGTTACATCTCTGTTAACCTCCAATGGCGGATGAGTCATGGAATATCTTCAACCCACCATTTGCCTCCGTGGTTACACATACACTATCATAGGCAAAGCATTGAAAAAAATCTATCATGTTCTATCAGTCTGAGGTCATTAAATAAACAAACCTCAAAAAGCAGCAACATATTTGCTTGTGCATATTAGACAGCCATTAGATCAGCTTTGCAAACACAGTGACGACATTTTATTTCATGCCTAGTTTTAACCAACAGTGATACCTCATGACCCTCCAAACATCCTGAATCCTTCATTTTCTAGCACGTTGTGAATGTGGTTAACTGCGCCATACTATCCGAGAGCAACATACATCTGCTGAGTCTTTTAATGAGGGAAAGAAAGCAAAAATTTCCCCAGTCATATGCAGTTTTTAAAGGGTAATCCTGTGTGCTTTGTCTTAACACATTGGATGGAAACAGAATCGATGACTGGAAGAGTGTTTCTGGATTTAAGATTCTTATCAGGATATAGTGAAGTACCCCTTCTGGTGCTTTTTAAGCGATATGAATGAAAATAAACATTAGCCTGATGTGGATGGCCTTCACATAGAGATAGATCAACTCCAGCATGATGGAGTTCAAAGCTTAAACAAAGCGTACAGATTGCTCTGTACATGTGTTATTTCTCTACCCTGCATCCAGCTCATTATATGTTGATGTATCAATAAATGTGCAGAAGTCCTTGGATCAAACCACAAGTCTTTACCTGGATTTAGGTTCATGATTCCAAGGGTATCAATCCCGGGATGGGATGTGTTTAACCCCTGGCTAGCGTCTCACTCCAACTAGTCAGATTGAAGGGCCAGAATCAAAGTTCCTACTTCCTGACAACATCCTATGCAGCGGAAGATAAGCCTGATTCCAAAGTCCATGGTGGAGAGAGGGGGACGAAAGCAAAAGCAAATGAAAAAAAAAAATGGATACAACCCAAAGAATGGAGCCTCCAAAACAGAATTGTTTTAAGTAAAGAGGCCGGCAGGAAGCGAGAAGCCAGCTATGGACGCTGTAAGTGTCGTTGACAGAATGACAGAATGTGAGACAGGTTGTGGTGACTCTCCAACCCCCATCCTTTTGTCCATAATTGTGTGTGTATATTTTGGTGTGTAACAGAGACAGAGAGTGAGACATAGGGAGAGTGTGACTGTTTAATCTGCCCCTCCCTCCCCTAATGCCAGTGTGTGTGTGTGTGTGCGTGTGTGCGTGTGTGCGTGTGTGTGCACGCACCCTCCCCACCCCCATCTATCTGCATTCACTGGCGGTCAGATTATATGGTCAGAGTTAGCGATTAATGCCCAGCTGACCAAGCCAGTGAGTGTAGCAGGCGAGCTTGCTGTGTGGCGTCTACCTCCCTTGCAGCCTTAGAGGATTAGCAGCTGCTAATGCTAGGCTAAACGCTAAGCTCCAACCAACAGAGAGGAAAAGGGGGCAGGAGTAGGAAGTCCTCCTTTCTGGCCAAAAGACAGCAATTCAGCCCTTGGTGACAGGAGCCTTAGAGGGAGATAGTACTCAATTTGTTACACATGGCGGGTACAAGTTTCAGTACAGTGGATAGAAGGTATAAGGTACCCTAGCACTAATGTTTTGTGACAATGCAGGCATGACTAACAGAAACTGCTCTCACAGCACGCAGTTTGCATTTAGATGATATGAGACAGCACATGGGAGATTAGGAGTCACTGTAAGCACTCATCTTCAAATAAGGTTTGTTCAAAATAACATGTTATCTCCTCTAAATAACTATTGACATCATTTATCCAACCAATCACCAAACACCAGGCCAAGCTCTCACATCTCATAAAGTAGGTTTGAAGGTGAGCTCAACTGAACTGGCTCAGATTTCCTTGGATACATGTATTGCTTATGTAGCCTAAAAAAATGCACAATACATGAAAGTGCAGCTTCAAAACAAGCGGCAATTTAAAACAAGGAGATATGTCAAACAACTTGGCAGTCGACTGATTCTTTGAGATCACACCACTGCAAGAGCTCACTATCATGTCTTCTTTTCCTCCTCCTCTTGTCTCTTCTCCTTTATTATTTATGTTTTCAGTGAGCTGTACATGCTGCTTGCCCACTGAGGAAACTCCAAAGCGATGTTAGCATGAGTCTGCCTCGTGTCGCGCATCGTGTCGCGCACTAAAAGGAAATGCATATGTGAATGAACGTGTTTAATTATCTTGTGTCTTTTATATTATATAGCTGATGCAGAAACTAATAACTAAATGATATGGAGCCAGAGTATCTCAGAATAAGAAGACCTGAGTAAGATAAAAGAAATCATACATCTCAGCAGCTTCCTGTCTCCCTAAGAACATTTACCTCCATCAATCAATTAAAATCGTAAAAAACCTTTTAGTAGCACTTTAACAGAAAAAAATAGTCTTATTAATTTAGATGAATGGACACACAATGTTAAGTAAAACAAGAGTTAAACTAAACAGAATTACAATGCAAACCCCTCCAAGCACTGTTCAAATAACATTAATACGAGCGTACAATATATATTGTTCTTAGTATAAAAGACTGAGTCGTACCCTGTAGAGGTCAATTTACTCTCTACATGTTTGTTAATTGCCCAGGTCTGTAGCTTTTTGTACTGCATTTATTTCACTGCTATTTCTTCACTCCTCTTTCCAAAACTAGAAAAACTATCCTGGATCTGAAAAAAACTGAATCGCAAGGTATTCAATTATGAATTTATTTAAAAACATGAATGAATAGCAAACAGATTTTTTTTCTTTCAGATGTTTACAAGTTCCTGAAATCAGAGAAGATCATTGAAAAGTGGGCATGATAATCCCTACTGTGACTGCAGACACTCGATGTCTTCTTGACTGACCGCTCTGCTTACCGTTGCTTTCTACACGGGTCAAGTGGAACTGCACCTTCACTCTCATCTGCTGCCCTTGTGTTGACCCAACCTTGCCTTGTCAGCTGGTTTCCACACACACACACACACACACAAATATCCCATTAATGAACCACTATTTAATTTTTTTCCCAAATTGTGTTTCTCTTGTTCTCTTCAATGGTCAAAAGTCTCCCTGCCCTAGAAAGTACACTCACTAACTGACAACATTTAATAGTTAAAATAAAACTGCAAAAAGTACCACTGCTATTTCTTAGCGCTCTCCACTTTAGACCCCTCTCAGTTTCCCTTCATCCTGTCCCCCATACCTTTTTTCTTCCTCCTGCACACATCTTTTCGTCTCAGTCCCTCCTCTTCCTCAGTGATGGTGAACAGTGCTGGGATGGCTGAGCGGCTGCCTTCCTTCCTCAGCTTCCGCTTGCCCCGCGAGCACCCATCTCCTCCTCCACATCTTCCTTGTCCTCGTCCTTTACTTTCTGGCATCTCTTGCCCTGTTGCTAACCCTCGAGCCCCCTGCTAACTCACCCAGCCCCCTTCCCATCCCACTCTGCAGAGTAAGGTGGGGAGGGGTGGATGGAGGTAAGTGGTGGACGCCAGAGGATGGAGATAGACGGGGTCACCCCTAAAAGCTTTTTTCTCAAGTAAGACGTGGATAGCTAACAGCTGAAGCTAACAGCTAACTCCACTGGCTGCACATTGCTGCTCTGTGTGTGAGACAGCAGAAAGGAGAGGGGGGGATGAGAGGAAGAGGAGGAGGAGGAGGAGGAGGACAGAACAACAAGAGCAGGTGAGATGGAAAAAATCTGATTATAAAATGTTGTAGAATAGATGAGAGGAAAATGGAGACAGGTCTGAAAGACTAAAGTGCAGAGAAATGATGAGTACGGAGTGAAGGTGAAAAAGCAGCTCACTGCCTGCGATGGCAGTGCCAGGCAGAGAGACAGAGTGCGACACAGTCTGAGCTCCTGTGGATTAAGTCTTCTTCTCTAAGCCACACTACAAGACTGGCTCGGATGAGAGCTGGAAAAACTGCACTTCTCTTCACTCACTCATCATGAGATGCTGCCGTCACCAGAGTTTAAATAGCAGGCCCCACTTTTCCTCTCTCTCCTTCTTTCTCTCCCTCTCTATTTTGTAAATGCAAACCTGTCAGAAGAATCACATCACACAGGCACAGGCTTTGCGGCAAACACACATACACACTGTGGCCTACAAAAACACTGGTAATACTGGGTGTCAGGGCTGTTGAAATATTCAGTGCAGATCCAGCAGTGGAATGTGAGCCGGTACCGGTAAAGGGTTTCCCTGACAACAGCAGCACATGGACCAAATGACGCAGTGGCAGAGTGGGCAGGCACACTTTAATGTAATGCAAACACGCACACACGGGATGCACACATCAAATTTAACCATGCAGGACTGGAGCTGACTCTGTGGAAGGGGCGTGTTCTTAGAGCACATGGTATATGTCTCAAGCTCCGCCCATTTCTCCAATTAAAGAGCCATCAGCTGTTCGACATCTCAGAGTAGTACAGTGAATATGGAAATCTTTCCACTCATCTCCTGCTGGCTCTTTACATTAAAAAGACACTAATGCCAAAATATGAAGTGGATCAATTAGAGGACTTTTATTGCAGATTCACTGCATGATGTGGCTCCTTTTAAATGCTATACTATTCATGTGCAAAAACACTGAACATGAAAAGGTGAAAGATCTAGAAAGCAAAAAGAAGATGTGCAAACTCAGAGACACACAGTTGAGTATAGGTGCCATTAAAGGAAGGGAGAAATGATGGGGCAATTAAGTTGTGACATTTATCAGAGTGCACATCATTGGAGGCCTGTCCAATAACAGTGCAAACATCAGCCTGAACAACCATGTGACCATGCGTTTGTGCACGCTTATCTCACATCTTCAAATGCAAATACTGACGAGATTAAACAACCAGCATGGCAGCTTGAAATCATCACGCCACTAGGAAGCTGTAGCTTAAGACAAGAAGGCAACAAAAAGACTGAAGACACCTTGACTGAAACCCAATACAGATGAATACTTGTTGTGTTTGTTGAACATTTAGATTAACTTTGGCAAAGAAATGACACAATAGACAATTTCTGTGCACAGTATTCACTCTCAAAACATCCAATTCAAAATGTCTTCATTGATTTATGATGTAAAGGAATGCAGAACAAAAATCTCCTCAGGATATACATGCTGATCACGAAAGAGCAATCTGATCTTTGTCCCTGTAGAATAGAGTAATGTTGTAATCCTACACTCAGACTGGAACAGAATGGGCTGGGCTACACACTCTTCCTGCTACACCTATTGACTATAAAGTGAGACAGGCAGGAAACAGATGAAGATTTTTGACAGGTAGGCCTACATTTAGAAAGTCAGGTTACATGCTCACGTTTACTTTTTATTCTCTTAGCAACTTCTGTTGCTACTCCACTTCCAGGTTTAGCTGAAAGGAGCATATTGACTATGTTTTAAATGAACGCACACAAGCTTTAGATCCAAATATATTCGTTTAAAACATTTTACAAATGTTAACAGATATGTTAAAAGTTTTGAAAGTGGCAGATGTAACAAAACAGTTGGAACCACGATAACAGCACCTGCATGTGCGATAAAAATGAAGCAGTTATACCAGCAGCATAATTGGAAGGTATCTTAAAATACACTTCCATAAGTAGTACTTAAAATGCCTCTTTGTAAGTATTTCCATCATTCTTAACCTTTAATCCCAGACTGTAAACTATAGTCTGTGTTTGTATAGCTTAACTCCTGAAGCCAATTTATCCTGATTAGACTAACATGTCATACTCTGGTACATTAACTACAAGCTTATCAATAAATAAATAAACAAAAACATATGGAAATAGCTAATGAGCAAGCATAACTTAAACACTGAATTTGTGAGAGGTCACCCCGGTCAAAACTCAATAATAGAGCCTCTTATGGAGGAATATGTTTGAGGGGTTATTAACAACTGGACATCTACACTGCTCAATATTTTAGTTTTTCACCAGCAACTCAACACATTAGTGTTTTTCATCAAGTTATTCAGTAAAGGAAGATGTTGCGGCTCTGCTGGCTACGTCCACTCAGTGACGTCACTGAAGGTCTTCTCCTGTGTCAATGCTTATCACAGCACCATCATTGTTTTCAAACAACAACCTTTATGCTGAATATTCTACCCTTCTGTGATTCAGTGTTGAACTAAAAAGAGGAGGTTATAGGCCTACAGATAAGGAATCTTGATTTTGGCGACACCACTGGCGACAAAGCGGCTCTTTCTCTGATGTTTGCGCTTGACAGAAAATAGTTAGACTGCCAACAGAAAAATTATTCTAACGCCATTTTTTTCCGTGTAGTTTTAATGTAGAATACATGAATTGAAATGGCATAAAACCAGACAGAAGTCTACCAAAAAGTTGCTAAAAAGTTGTAGCCTATACAGTGAAGGAATGAGTGGTTATTTAATCCCTAAATTATTAGACGATTTTAATGACCATCGATAGGCTACCAAAGATTATCAGTCTAGGTCAAAGGTGCAGGCCAGGGGTTCGGTTATTTTAATAAATTCAGGAAAAATAACAAGCCAGATTAAACTGTTGGCAGAGTAAAAAAAACAAATAGGCTACTTATCGCCACCTGTAAAAGCCGTATAAATAAGAATAACTTGTAGCCTCAAGACACATTAAAAAGCAAGCTTCTTCTCAGACCTGTGTAGGCTACATGTCCATTGATTCACCTGTCACGTCTGCTGAAGGAGCATTTCGACGAGTTGACGAAATGTCAGCAACAGGTGTCTGTCCCTGCACGCGGACCTCAAAATGTTTTTCAATAACAAGACCTAGGGTCAAACTGAACACTCTTAATTGTAGTTTGACACAGTTTATGTTTAAAAAAAAAAAAAAACCTTAAGTAACCGGTTAGGTGAGTCGGTTGTTAGTTAATCCCACTCCCGTGACCGACCCGGCTCCCGGTAGTTCTTGAGAATTCAGCGTCAGCGTTAAACCCACGACAACATAAACTGAATTCTCGAGGCAAAACGTTGTTGAATAGTTTAAACAACCGCTCGTTCATGTAGAAAAGTTTGATTAAGTTACTTTTCTGTCGGTAAAAACTCACCTTGGGACTCTGGAGGAGATGCGTCGCTGCCATCCTGGTCCGCCATTTCTCCTGACGTCAGCTGAGAGGGATCAACGGCAGGAGCTCGAGGGACCTGATCATGAGCCAGAGCGGGCACCCTCCCACGGACAGGTAGGGGACGACACGGGCTACTAACTAATCTAATAAATACCATGAAATAATAATCCTATTTTATAATGACCGAATAACGACAGAAAACATTTGTACACACTTTGCTCGGTCATTCACAGTCTGTGGTCCAAAATTCACCTTCAAATCCTTTACTGTCGGTGGGCCAAGCATTGTTTTCTTGCAGCAAAAGGGGCTGCTAGTTGGTTGAGCTCTTTTTAAGTTGTGATATTTTTACTACTTTACTACTTTTGATACTTTATAAACTTTGATAAAATGTTTGCAAGTAGCTCCATACAGGGTCTGAGGTCTATAGTATTATACTGACATCTATTGGCAGTAAGTGTGTATGAGAAGGCTAGGCTATGCTGCAGTGAAATCATTATAGTCTGTTGTATGATGTCTGTGCCATCAATTGATCTGTCAGTCAATCCTCAAATTTAGAATCACAAATGTGTCACACCAAAGCATGAAAATATCTAAAAGTAGACCTTACACATGATTCAAACAAATAGGAGGCATACTGCCTACAAAATAAAGTATTAATAATAGGCTATTTAAAAATGTATCTGATTAATACAAAAAACAACAACAAAAAGACAGGTAGGCTATGTCATAAAAGTTGTTTGATGAAACACCTCACAGGTCTTTTAAAGTCAGGAATTCAGATGAGCCTTCATATCCTGTACAATTATAAGCTAAATATCGACAAAAAATATTCTTAACCATTACATCTACTTTACAAGTTTAAATTTATGCTTTATTATTCTCCAGCCTGAAACTTTTAACTGCCTATTTAAGAGAAACTAAGCCAGATAGTGTTCTTTGTGTAAGTTCATATTTTGACCAGTAGGGGGAGACCGTTCCTTACACTTTGAATATTTTTTGACTCATCAAAACTACACTCATTCCTTATATGGGGGTTACATGCCTTTCTCGTGTATCCATCAATAAGATGCTTAATTCACAAGATTCAACTAATTGCAGAGCTGTACAAATGTAATGAGTCATTGTTAAGCGCCTGGAATATTTCAGCATGAGTAACAGAAGGTTTGATGCATCCTTTTTTGGCATGAATTTACCATTTAAAAAAAAAAGAAACTATAATATGGCTTTTGCAATATAAATGTCATCAAGAAGGGGAGTTTCTCCTTACTATTACCTTTGAGCAATGAACCATTTCAATGCGACAAAGTGCGACATGAGTCAGAAAAATCAAGCACTGTTATTTGAACTAAACCAGCTATATTTGAGCAAGGGTTTAGTGTTTCTGGCTGAATTTATGCTAATCTCCCCCTCACATCACTGCTGTTTGCCAGACTGTGCAGTCTCACCCCCCTCTGGACCCCCAGTAAAATGGCTAATGATTGGCGCACAGAAACCTGCAACCATGGCAACCAGCTGTTTGGCAATTCCTATGATGGAGGAGGTGGAGTGAAGATGTGTTGGCCTGCAGGTATGCACTCCCAGACTCCCAGACAAATAAACACACACATCTGGGCATCTCTATGTTGTCTGACAAGGTTGAGGCTGAAATTTGAGTAAGAATGCTGAACAGTGAACATTACTTATTCAGCACATTTAACCAAAGCCCCTCATCCCCCTTCCTCTTTCCCTGATAAAACCCCTCCAGACAAAGACACCCCCTGCTTCCCCTCTGTAATGTGAATGTCTGTTTTTGTGCTTGAAGTCTGTGATTCATTTCTGTTTGGCTGTTTGTGTCCAAAGCCTGGAGGGTTAATCATGAGGTAGGGGTTGTTTAAGCCTCAGGTTACATTAAGGGTCATGTGTGTTGACTGTCTTCACATGCTCACACGATGAAAGCCTGTCTGTACTGTCTGTAATTGGATCCCAAGGGAGAGGGATGTTGAGATTCTCTCCACATAGGGATGAATCCACACAGTGTGAAGAACATACACATTGAGTGCAGCTGAAAGACAGGTAGATAGTGTCATGTCCCTTAAGATAACTGACTGATTTGAGGAGAAGCAGCCTCTTTACTCATATGTTTATTTGGATGGTTGTCTGTTTATATGTTTGCATGTTATGGTACCGGACTGAGAGCAAGGTCCAGAAAAAAAATCAGTAAGGTGGTCAGAGAAGATTCTAGATTAAGCAGGCTTGTTAAGCAAACATGATCGACAAGCAATTTTTATCTTAAGGAATGTGTACTTGATACATGGTTACAGTTCTTTTTGTAAGTGTTTTGTATTAGAGATCCACGATAAAATAATCCACAATCAGAGTTTAGTTTTGTTTCGTCAATATCAACTTTATTCAAGTGTTTAAGATGTAAAAATGAAACCACTCTGCTTTGCAAGGACTGAGTAGCCGTAGTTTTTTTTTACAAATTTGATTGACAATTTGTTGCAAGATGAGTAAAAAAAAACTTCATAGCTGTCCCAGAAATGATGTCATGTACTTCCACTTTCCAAACAAGATTTAACTTCTTTTTTTTGGAGGAGAAGGATTCTTCTTAAAGGATTTTATTAAAAGCCCCGTCCACTTCAAACAAGTTAAACTAAAGAAAGACATGGATCCCAAAATGAAAATAAAATGTATAAAATAAATACATAAAAATTGCTGTATAGCATTTGCACAACCCTTTCTCCCCATATTTCGCCCCTCACTTGATAAAAGGAAAAATCAGAATGTATTTTTAGGACCTCCAACCTCTGATGGAGGAGAATCTGTTTGATGGCGGCGAGAATGCCACGTCTTTTGAATTTTAAAGATGAAAATATTTCCTATTGTGTTACAATCCATTACAATGCATTTCCTGTAACTTACCTGTTTTTGCGATTTTTCTTACATCAATCTATTGCAGCTTGGCAAGCTAATTATTTAGTGCTGAACAAGTGTAGGAAATCCCAGAGGTAATGAGGATACAATGCATAGGCTGCAAAAATTCATCTCACACACCCGCTTGCTGAGACATGCTGCTGTGGTGACGATAGTAACACACTTCCACCTACAAAACACTTGTCTCGCCAACACATTTAAACAGATGTCAGTGTGGTGGTGATAGATGTTCACAGCTGAGCTGCACATTTTCACAACTTGCATCATCTGTTTCTTACATACACCGTGCCTCACAAAAAATAAATGTGTTTGATTTTTCATCTGCTGTTTTACAACCCTTGTACTGTTACAGTGCTGTATTTTCATAAATGAAAGTAGCTTAATATCTGTTAATGTGCTAATTGCACCACACAGTTCACTTTAAACTGCAACCTGAACTTGTTTTTCACTTCCCTTCCTCCTTCATCTTTTCACTTTTTCTTTAAGACGGGCTCTGTCTGGCTCTTTGTCTCCTTCTCTACTTCAGCCTCGGTCGCCCCGTCTTTATCCTCATGTTACCTTTCTAGGGTGCAGACAGACAGGACAATTTCTCCATAGCAACAAAGCCCTCATTTCATTGGTTTGAAGTAGGACACATTTCTTTAGCTTTGTTGTTTATTTTAATGATCAAAAGACAATAAGAAGGGCAGATCCTGCCATAACCTTTACACAGGGAGTCAATCTATGGTTTGTTATTGTTCATTGTTGTGATATAGAAGTAGATAGGTCATGTTGTTTTTTCTCTTTTGCTGTGCTGAGATAAGCTCTTAATGGGATGATATTTTTGTTATAAATAAGGGATCAAACAAGAACAAATCTTAAAAATGGTTTGCAGTTGTAGCTTGTTTATCTCCTGTTAACTGTTGTTGTTTGTACACATGTTATGGTGGCATAATGCTAATAGCCCTTTAATTATCTGTCACATAATTCACTAGAACCAGATGGTGCAAAGGAGAATGATCTGAACTCACCCCCTGCAGATAGACAGACCCCCCCCATGTTGGCTAAATAGACTTGCCCTGCCTTAAGCTTACACACACACACACACACACACACACACACACACACACACACACACACACACACACACACACACACACACACACACTCAGCTGTACACTGCATGCTGTATTTAGGTATGAGATCACATACAGCTGACCAATCTCGTTCCTCTCGGTAAACAAAGAAAGAGCCAATCACAAGAAAGAAAACAAACGTCAAAAACAAGAAGCCTGCACACAAACAGACCAGCAGACATATGGCTATTGTGACCCAAGTAAATAGTGCTATTAATTCTAAATCCATGCTGTTAATCCTTTGGGTGGTAGCAGTGGTATTGTCTCCACAGTATTTAAAACAGCAGTGTTTACTGTCTGAAAACCAGGCATGTATTGTGTTGAAGGCCTGAGAGCTGATGAAACAAAATGCAGTAAAAACACAACATCTACAAGAGGCTTTGAATGCATCCATGCTGGATATTATCAACTCCCTGTCAGCTCTAAGGATTGCAGCTGACTGAATTAACAGCACTAATTGTGTATTTAATAATGTTTGACATCTTTTAAAGGAGTATTGTTGTTATTTATGCATATCTGTTATAATAACCCAACAAAAGAGGTTTGGTCATTTGTTCTTTCCTGAAAATGTATAAATGATTCAGGATCACTTTAAAATTAAATAGTTAATTATAGTGAAAAATAAACAACTCAATTTTGTGTATTATGTAGCTTCGAGGTTCTTATACATCATCAGTCAGTTCATGGATCTTTATTTGCATAGTGCCAATTCACAACAAATGTTATCTTAAGACACTTTACAAAAAGAGCAGGTCTAGACTGTACTCTTTATTATATTATTTACAGGGATCCTACATTTATCCAACATTAGCCAAACACTCAGCAACATTAAGCTAAGTAGCATCGGTAAGGGACTAAAAGTTCCTTTTAACAGGCAGAAAACCTCGAGCAGAACCGCACGAGTATTTTCATTTTGCACTGTTTTTACTCTTTTTCTGCAAAACAAACTAGAGACTTTAACTAGTGGAGTTAGAGTACATAGTGTAAATAATGCTTGCCTACTTCTACATGAGGAAGAATTTAAATGAAGAGCTCTTACTTTTAATTTAGTTTAATTTGCCTTGCTGTACTGGTGGGTTTACCCAGGTTAGAATTTACATTCTTGTCTGCACAGTGAGTGTCCTCCTCCTCTCTCCTAACACTCTTCCATCGATGTCAGTATAGTAATGGAGACTTTAAACTCGATCCTACTGAGTGTGCTGCAGACCGCTTCACTGACTCAATCCAAACTCACTCCGAGAAGTAAAGCAAAGTTGGTAACAAAGTGTGTGTGTTGTTGTACACGTCTACATCTTTGTATGCTTGGAGAGCAAGAGTTGTAACATTTATGTCTGGAGAGCTGGAAAATTGAATGGGCTCAGTGTAGTGAAATTAAATTTCCCTCGAGATGAACTGCATGTTTTCACACATGCACACACACACACACACACACACACACACACACACACGCAGGCTGTGTAAATGGAGCATGTGCAAGTGTATCATATAGTATTTATAAATTCAAGACAGAAGGTTTTTCCATGGTATTAAGGTTGAAGTAGCAGAATAAAATATTCAGTAAGAGTCCAAAACACATAATCAAGTTGGAAATGTGCAGTGTTGTAACTTCTCCTGACCTTCTTTACCAAAGCACTTATTTTGTTTCTACTACTGTTCCTGTCATACTAGATTTTTGCATGTTTGTTAAAAAAGAGTTATAGGGGAGAGTCCTCCTTACCCATCATGCAGCAGGTCTAGTGTGCAGTATAAACACACATCAGTGATCGGTGTCATGAAGGTGACAGAAAGATACCTTCTCCCCTTCTCCCCTTCTTCTCCTTTTCTCTGTCGTCTCTGGGTAATGAGTGATGCTGTATGGCTGTATTGCCTGTCATGTGAATGAATGAGCAGGACACAACAGCGTGACATGCCGCCCCAGCATTTGTCTCATGCAGCAGTGGAGATGAGATGGGATCCATCACCCAGATGAAGGAAACCAAATGGGGGTGGGGGCACACACTGTTTGTGTTCCACTATCGCTCATCTTTCTCTTCACCGCCCGGGTCATGTATGGTGTCTAAAAGCTGTCTTTTATAGTCTCAATCTGTTCCCCATTGTTTCTTCATTGAGGAGAACATAGGATCAAGAGAGAGGCAAAATGAAGGGGGGGATGGGAAGATGTCAAATTTACAGTAGGGACTGCTCGGCTATTTCACGGGAGTAGATATGATGGATTGCTTCGACAGACTTCGATCTTGATTACAGCTGATAAAAATAGCACCTCCTCCCTTCTTGGTAGTCTCTTTTCATTTCATACATCTATTCATTTTCCTTTTTTCTGCCTAACAACTGTCTCCACTCACATCATTGTTAATGTTCTGTGATAGCATGACCAACAACAAGTCGAGGACACTGCTGGTGTGAGATGTGCTGGTGTGCAGCCAGCTGACTGAACCCCGGCACGCTGGCCATCGTGGGGAGGAGGGGAAGCTCCCGTCTTTAACCATTCTCCTCACATTCACCTTGCAGTCCCAATTATTCAAGGCAGCGTGCACGAGCGCTCCCTGCCAGCCAGCCAGCCATCAAGACCCAGCTGTGAAAAGTGGGTCATGGAATTTAAAGGCACACGCCGTCTCTCGCTGGCAACGCTTTGGCTTTCAGTTCCTCGCAACACAGCAGCAGAAGCAACATTTATGTGTGTGTGTGTGTGTGTGTGTGTGTGTGTGCAATTCTGTCTCCCTGCAGTGAAATCCACAAGGCTATATGGGAATGTGTGTCAGTGAATCAGAAGACCTTCATTATCACGTTCTCTGCAGGAATAAAAGCTGTGGCACATTCACAGAGTCTCTCTCTCTCTCTCTCTCTCTCTCTCTCTTCTCTCTCTCTCTCTCTCTCTCTCTCTCTCTCTCTCTCTCTCTCTCTCTCTCTCTCTCTGTCTGTCTGTCCCTACTGTAAATTGGCCTATATACTTCCACATGACTTACCTAAGTAAGTATATGAGCTGTGCTTTTGCAGTGATGCAGTTCATTAGTTTGCTTTGACAGACCATGCAACTGTAAGTCTCACTGTTTGTAATCTTTCTCAGAGCCCTCAGTGAAGCCTCTTAAATAACACTCTTAAATTTGTCTCAGAGATCCCTGAACACTTTCTACCTAGCAACAGTGTACAGTAGGCTGGTAGGGTAGTCCATATGGGGCAGGACATGTTGCAGAGAAAGGCTACTCATGCGCACATTGAGCAATAATGTCATACCCTGATGAGCCCTTTAAAGAATCAGACAGGGCACAGGACTGTCCTACTAAACTATATCGCCTCACTGTATGGCACTGAGAAGGAGCACATTGGAAACCACGATGCTCAGATATGTCCCTGGTGCGAAAAAACACACACACACACACACACACACACACACACACACACACACACACACACGTGAAGGCACATAGATTATACACACACACAGATCTCAACACATCTGAATAAAATGACCACCTTTAACAACGTATAGGCACTAATCAGGAGTATTTTTGACTTTTTGAAATATACATTTTTTTCTCTTGAGAATTACCGTATACTGGAAGATTATTAATGCTCTCATATCTGCCCTTTTAAGTACCATTAGCTTAGCTTAGCATAAATACTTTTGAAAAACGGAGAAACAGAAACATTATTTTGAGTTTTTACTGTCTAAATGTTGTTATTCGTTTTCTTGTTCAATTGTCTATAGATGACTTGTTCAGTCAACATAAGGACACTCACTTCTGTCATTTAAATGTCCTAATCTTAGTTAAGCATAAACTTTTTCATTAAAAAAATCACGTAACCTGTAAAAACTGTACCTGTTCATGGAGACTTTAACAGGAGGATTAATACAACTCTCACATCTGTCACTTTAGGCACTGTTACGTTAGCTTAGCATAAAGACTGGGGGGAAAAAGTGAGCTTGTTTTGTCAAAAGTTAAACTGGATGATTAATTAAAGAAGACGTTTTTTTTTTCCCTGTTTATGCTTTGCTGAGCTGACTGGCTGTTGGCTGTTATCCAGAGATTTAATGTCCAATATAAAAATGTGAGTGTTTTGTATGTAACTCTCAGAAAGAAAGCAAGTAATGAATTTACCAAAAGTAACATAATAGAGCTCTAAATACGCGGAAGAGGCACACATCTTTTATCCATTGAACATTCACAGACACACACGTAAGACTTCTGTTCAAACAGTAGAGTCCTTCATTTTTATTATCAGCAAAAAAACAAACCACACACCACACTACATTTTAAAAACAAGAATGCTTATTGTGGATGTACAGAAAACAAATCTGCTGAAAAAATGTCATATTTTAGTCTTAATAATAATTATTATAATATTAATAATAAAAGGTATAAAAAGGAAAGTGTTTTATTTCTTAAATTAAAAATCATTGGGCCAACAAAATGTTCCCCTCTACATGCGATTTAAAAAATACATGCAAACTTAAAGCTTTCTAGTATGGACACTTTTAAAATACTTTCCACATAAAATCCCCAAAATTATAAAATATCAGCCTATTGCCCCTGAACTGTTTCCTTACAGAAAAAAAAAATCTTATGGCGCACCTCAACACGAATCCTGGATACATCACAGTTGCCTATAATGGCTGCCCCTTTTAACATTTCCTTTCACTACATCATCGGGATCTTTTTTTTTAATCAAATCATCCTCTGGAAGCAGAGTTTGATGACATCTATCCAGCCTGTTTCAAACTGAGGAAAGGGAATGCAAAGAGGATTCTGCTTTAGACTGTATGCACCCAATCTATACAGGCGTACACATCCAGCAGACACGTTTCTCTGGCATCACTCGACAGTGGACATGTGTTTCATACAACCAAAACCTGGGAAGAACATCAAAAACAGCACCATTTTTTAAATATTTCCTGGATTCTCTCCAACGTGACTGTCACGTTGTTTTAACACAAAATAAGTTCTATAAAGTCAGACATGTTAGCTTAGTCAAAAAAAAAGGATTATTATTTTTTGCTTGATTATAAGTCATAATATCTATTCTCTTTTACAGTGTTTTTTCTCTGTTGGTAGCATGCAAGACGGGTGCTTTGCAAGTGTTGTGTTAAAATCAAACATTGCCCTGCTTTTGTCTTTGGCCGCTGAAGGTTTAAATCACATGGCAGGTTTAGGACTGCTCCATTTCGGTCAGCTCACAAGTGACTGCTGAGAAATGAAACTGGACCCAACCCAGTAACAAGAGTCATGATTGTACCAGAGCTTACAGGTTGTTTTTAAGTGTGTTGGTGCACGAAGGTAATTAACGACAATAAATAACTTAATCCACCTCTTAAACCTCCTGGGATTATGCAATTACAACATTTTTTTCTGCAACCTGGAAAAGTCTTCAACATTTTTTTATACTCTGATGTTTAAAAAAAATAACAAACAATCTCTATGGAAACGCTGTGTCACTCTAAAGCCTCCATGACGTATGACATTTAGGATGTAATACTCCCAGTTTTGGCACACCTCATCCATAAAGGACTTGACAGGTTTAAAGAGTCTAAGTTTCAAGTTGTCCTCATACATATTTGCCATTGGGTTGTTGGTAGTTAAGGTTCAGTGCTGAAAAAAAGGTGAACTGATTCTGAATGTCCTTAAAGGCAACAACAACCACTGTTAGAGAGGTGAGTTAGCAGAGTAAGGGGGGGGGGGACTTCAAAGTTTGGGCTTTGTGCTTAAACCTAAATGACTAACTGATATGTAATCTGATGAGGTGAGAGTTATGTATCACCAGGTGTAACAGAATAAGCGAAAGGCTGCCAATCATACAGGTTTTGTAGCCTCATGCAGAGAACTGCAGCACCCATCATGCCTTGCTGTGGTGACGTGTTCTAGAACAGTGGGTAAAAAGCAAAACTGTCACTATGTTAGTCTCGTTTGCAAAACCGTCCCCACTATTCCCAGAGTTTACACATTACAAAAAAAGGACATAACTGATGTATTAACGCCTTGTTTTAAAAAGAAAAAACGACAGCCCTCGCAAACATTTGAAAGCAGAGTGAGGATGAGCAGGGTTGACTTTAAAGTAGCACAACAACTTGAAGACCACATTTCAATCACATGAACAATAAATGGCAACACACAGTACATTTTGTAAAAAGAAGTAACAGCAAAATACCTCGGTAAAAAAAAAGAAAGACCATGAAGCATTGTGTTTACATAGTGCTATAGCTAGTTTCACACCTACCGCAGTACAAACATGTTATGACCACCTCCCTTTTTGAAATTTGTTTGTGACGATGTCTGTATGGCTGTTGCGATTACAGCATTTGCTTGTAACATGGCTCAAAAATATGAAATAAGTTGGCGTTGGTGTTAAAGCACAGTTGCAGTTGAGTCTGGCACGTTCCAGGGCTTTACTTTTTATTGTGGCTGGATGCTTTTGAACCGTGTTGGCTCCGTTTGTTAAGTACCTTTAAACAGTCAAATATTATTATATACCTTGATATTCTATGTGATTGTGAAATGGATGAAAAGTGCTAAATGCATGGAGTTATGGTGCATGTTGCAGAATAGTTACTAATGCTGTAATGTTTAGATAAGTTATTCTTCATGATGAGAGTCCATGTCAAGTGGGTTAAGTAAATGGAGCTGAGATGACGTAGTGGTTGGTTGATGGTGGGCATTACAGCCATTATAGGCCCTTCTTAGATGGTGCACTGAGTTTTCTCATTCCCCTTATCCTGCCCAGCAACTCACGGACAAAGACCTGCAAAAAAAGGAAAAATGGGTTAG
Source organism: Tautogolabrus adspersus (assembly GCA_020745685.1). Classification (NCBI taxonomy): domain Eukaryota; kingdom Metazoa; phylum Chordata; class Actinopteri; order Labriformes; family Labridae; genus Tautogolabrus; species Tautogolabrus adspersus. The sequence continues at coordinate 17,441,895 of CM036543.1, read as the reverse complement.
ATAAGAAGTTTCTCACAATATTCTAACACACAATACTTACTAAGGAAAAAAATATTTTCTTTTGGGAATATCAAAGATATCAGATTAAATAAACCCTATAACCAAACAAAATTTAAACCACTCATAAGTCTTGATTTGAAATATATAATACTAGTGACACCAATGTTGTCCTAGCATAAACACTAGAAACTGTGAGTAATAGATTTCCTAGCCAAATGGAATTCCTCTAATTGTATCAAGTGTACCTCATGATTTTGGCAAAGATTAAAGGAGCAATATGTAACTCTGACATGTAGTGTTAAAAATTGGTACTGCAGCCCAAATTCAAAACATTGTAGAGAGCTGTCTTCCCCCGCCCCCTCCTCCCTAGAGTCGATGCTCATGCAGGTTGTCATGTCGCAGACACTGAAGCTTAAGTGTTTAGCCTGCTCTACATCGGTCTTGAAATCTTTTTGCATGCGAAACCGACCTGAGAAAGACAATATGTGTACTGACGATGTATCCAAGTATAATTTACATGATGTTTTATATCACAGCAGCGTCAGAACGGCAGCTTTCAGTAGCAGCTAGCGCTAGCTTATGCAGCGGTCTTTGATGTAACATAAGGTGTTTATTTGACAACGATCAACATTTCCTGTCTATCGTGGCGGCTCATCATGGCGGCCGCCTACAAGACACGTAAGTAAGGATTTCTCTGACTTTGATAACTTTTGGAAATATTTGAGTTGATGTAAGTACTCAACTAAAAAATATATATAACATGGGTTTAGTCCATTTTTAATTGAAGTTAGATATTTTAATGTTAACATTAGCATGCAATTCTACATACTGTACCTTTAAACCTAGCTGTAGTTTTAGTGTTTTAAAGTATATGAATTTACACTGATTGAAAAGAAACAAATTAATTCACTCCAAAGTTACGGTGATACTACCTGTCAAATTAATATAATAAAATACTGGCTTATAAAAGAGCTAACTCAGTAAGGAAACATGACAAAGTGAACCCAAATCTTATGTTTAAGGAAGAGGTTGTACTGAGGTTCACCACAACGATGGAGAATATTCTGGAAGATAATCCCACTCATTATACCAGGGTGACACTGCACATGACCTAATTACTGATGGCTCCCCCTCCTCTATCTTCCTCTGTATCCCTCTCCTCCTCTGCTATGTCTTTCTCCATCTTTACATACACCCCTCTGTATCCCTCTCCTCCTCTCTCTTTGTAATAGTTCTCTTATTTCCTTACTTCAATGCCTTCTATTTTCCCAGTGTAGCTTTTTTTTTGCTAACAGTGATCTCATTCCTTCTTTCATCTACCCTATACCTTTTTCACAATTACCTTTTCTCTCTATCCTTTCTGTCTTTCACTTTTTATCCCCCAGCTGATGCCTTCTTTGTGGTATTGTGTTTAAAATGGCATCTGTGCTGCTCCATTCTCAGGGGATTACAACGCATTAGTGTGTGTGTACGAGTGTGTGTACGAGTGTGTGTAGGTGTGACACGTATCGGCGGCTGTCAACCTGGCTGGATACGACTGTAGCTTTGGATACCATGCAGTGACCTTGTAGTGGTTTTCACATTGACCTCATGCCACACACACACACACACACACACACACACACACAGACCCACACACAGATGACAGATGGGGAGTCTAGGCTGGCCGAGATCACCGTATGTAGAGCTAATGTGATTGGTCCATTGTACTTTTAATCACCAAAATAGCTTATCTCTACCTTACCCGAACCAGGATGCTTAACACTCTGCACACACCCCTTACCACACTCACACGCAAACCATTAACAAATCTCTTAACTAGTAAACAAGTTTAGCATGGTTGTGAACAGTTATATTGCTAGCATACTGCTAACATGCTGTTGTATTTAGGTCAGAGTTACATTTGAAAGAGAAAGCCATGTGTATGAGTGTCACCAGACTTGCATTAACCACAAACATACACATGTAGGACAGTGACGCTTCGACATACAGCTCTCAATACACTTACAGATCGAACAGCACTCATGTGAGCATCAATAATAACGTCTGTCTACACCCAAGAGCTGCTAGTTTATTGATATTGAGCGTTTTATTGTATATAGAAGACAGACACAAAAGCACACTCACCTCTGTTGGTTTGTAGCAGTCTGTTAATGATTCCTGTAGAAAAAGGCAAAAGAAATTGAGTCAGTTGTTAAAAGATTAGAAAATACAACAATTCACTACATTCAAAAAACATTATGAATTTCTTTAGTCACTGAAATACAACAGAAAATATAAAATTGGATATCCTGAGATCTGTTTGGTTGTTGGTTGGTGTGTGGCTAAAGTTTTTTACTGTCTAAATGATGACACCAAAATGGTGTCATTTCAAGATACTCTCAGTGGGCTGTGGTCAAACTGAAAGACAGATGTGAAAGTGGGTTGTGTCAATCATCATTACTCAGTAACAGGCTTTGGTATGTGTCAGATCCAAAATCCAACCCACATTCTTTAGAGTTTTAGCTCTTACCCTCTGGTAGAAGATTTAGGGCGCACACTAGCATGGTACACTTCCTTGGCCCTGGCATGTTTGGAAGAGGTAAGCTTCGTTACGGCACGGTTGGTTACGCAACGTGGACATGACATATTTGAACTGAAACTTAGCAAACTTCTCTCGTTGGACGCTTTTAAGAGGAAGTTAAATGACTTGGAGGCAGACACATCTGGCTGTAGATGTTCTCCCTGATAGATTTGTGGATGACCCTGACAAACATTTGCTGCTCAGATTTGTTATTTGTGTCTTTTAATGCCTAAGGATGTATTCTTGAAGTATGTTTGGCTGCTCGTTGTCTGTCTGAAACTCTGTTATTTGTGCTGCTGCCTGTCTTGTCCAGGAAGCTCTTGAAAAAGAGATTTTTAATCTCAATGAGTTTTCCTTTCCTGGTTAAATAAAGGTTAAATAAATAAAATATAGCCTAATCGATGCAACAGTTCATCTTATCAATCTTTGTTTTTTTGGGGCCTTTATTAGAGGGACATGACAGTGGACGGAGTGGGAAATCGGGGAGAGAAAGAGTGGGGAATGACATGTGGGAAAGTACCACATGTTGGATTTGAACCAGGTGGCTCTTACAAGGACTACAGCCTGTGTACATGGGGTGCACAAACTAACCACTCTTCCACTGGCGCCGCTTGTCAATCGAATCCACGACTAATGTATGTACAAGAGGTCACCGTGTTCAGGCCCGGTTAGGGCTGGAGTGCAGGCCAGCAGTGGAAAAATGTCATTCAATTCACTGACATTAAAAATCATACACAAACACTACCAGTCACATGTGTATGTTTACCTGCAGTTTGCTGGCTCTTTCGTCATCACTGTTCACTTCCAACAGGTCGTCTATGTCGATCTCTACCTCTGGCATCTCTTCCTCCTGAAAAGCAGAAAAACACTAGATCAGTTAGCTGCCAAAAGAGATGCAGGCCAAGGAAACAATAGCATGCAAACCAAGAAAAGAGGAGGTAAACAGGAAATTGAAATAGTGTTGGTTTGACGTTTGCTACATCCTTTTCCTTTTTTTCCAGACACAAACACATCATGAAAACCAACCAAAACGACTTTCTGTTTGTTTCAGCCCCCTCATGTTAACTCTAAGCACATATCCAAGTCTGTATTAAAAACACTATTTTCACATCTCTGGACCAAACAGCCTGGACATACTCTGTATTTGCATATTAGGAGCAAACATCACATGGAAATGTCATTGTGCTACTCAGCACTGCCAGGGCAGGGCTGTTTAGTGGTTTGTTGGTTAGAGGCTGTGTTCTGCTCTCAACCACTTCAAAGGTCCTGTTTTCCCCTGCTCCACTTTATTACACCACAAGGCCTGTGCAAAAAGAGGTATAAAGAAGGGAGGATCAACCTTTCCATCCCAGATATGATCTTCTAATTTCTTCCTTCAGGAACCTAAAGCCATAAAAACCATGTGATGTACACTCACAGCTTCTATATCCAAGTGGTGGCTTTTACCACCAGCTGAACTGTTCACAAACATCAGTTAGTGTTCTATAAAATGATTTCTTTACCAATACCAACATCTGTGAGTATGCACGTCAATGCACCTATCCTTTTAACATAATTCCCTTGACTTGGGCCAATACTTACAGTAAGTCTAGTTATCAGAATTATGATCAGTAAGGAAAAAATATAGCAACATCTCCATTGAACTCTGCAGCTCTCAGATAAAAGTCCATATCAGACTTGATATACAATACAGACATTAATAAGCTTTCATTCAATTGGGAACAAGTCTTTCCTCTATGTAGTGGGAAGTAAGGGTGTAGATCAGGGTTGTCGGTGTTCATGGATCAAATGGACTGCAGAAGACCAAAGTTTGTGTACCAATTCAGACCTGCAACCACTGTATGTTTGGCTTAAAGTTGTCTAGACAGTATTGTAATCTTCTCTCAACTACCTTGTATCATCTTCCATCTTTATTGTTGGGTTTCAATAAAGAGCCATGTTCAGCCTCCTTTTGAATACATTTTGCAGATTGTGTAATCCCACGTAGAATCAACACCCTCTTCTTGAGCCATTTCCAGCATTCAGTAACTTCAGCACTGAAGTTTTCTCCCTCTCTTTCTGAGCAACACTTTATTGAATAGTTTTCTCTTGATATAACAATAAGCTGTAGAGACACATAAAAGATACGATAACTCTCAAGGAGAAAATTACACGAGCCAAAGAGATGATTGGTACACCCCTTCACCAAGATTGCTCAAACATTAAAACTGCATCCACTTTTAAACTTTGCAGTGTGTTTGTGTGTGTTCATCTCGTACTTTTGCCCGGAGCTTGCGCTGGTATTAAACACAGAAATATGGAAGATGGAAGGATGATTTGATTGTAGCTCTCAGCACTAAAGCTCAGTATGATTTCATGTATGAGTTGGTGGGTTGATGTGCACAGAATTGAATTAGCTGAAAATTACAAAAGCAAATCAGGTTCTCTGCGTTTCACAGTGTAAGTACAGATGAATTACTTTATCTTTAGTGAAAGTGAATATTTTCACATGAATCCTTAATTCCGAGGATACATTTACAGAAATGTATGTTCTTCAAATATTTAAACACTACCTTGGTAGCTGTTTACATGTCTAAATTAAACTTGACTTTAGTGACAATCATACCTGGCTTGCACATATCTCATTTGCATTTGTTCACACACACACACACACTTACACACAAGGCTAACCCACATTTCATCCTTATTCCTGAGCCGCTAAGAGGCCTTTACAGAACCAGCATTTTAAGCACCTCAGTCTCACTACAAACGAGACCCTCCTCCGACCTTCTTCACTGAAATCTCTCTCTCTGCGTCTTAGCGAGGGGGTCTCGCTCTGAAATCCCTCCTCGTTAAAGAAGCAGAAAAAGAGAGGAGGAGAAGTGAGGGGAATGTGGCGGAACATATCAAAGCCTGTCATCTATGAGTTTAGAAGTGTCTGTGTGTGTGTGCGCGCGTGCGAAGGTGTGAACCAAAGGTATATGGTTAGATGCAAATGCACAACACCAGCGTAGAGACAAGTTATTTTACTGACTGATTGCTGACAAAGGGGGGTAGTTGTGGTAAAGGCAGGGGAGGAAATTGTGAATGTGCTGTTACAATTCCCAATGTTCACATTATCGGGTTTTGTGTTTCATTTCTGTGGCTCAAAGCCAAACAAATCTCAAATTGACATCTGTTTTTCCATATAAAGTGACAATTAAAATGTTGGAAGGGGAAAAACATGTAACATATCCAACAAACATATCTGACAGAAAAGAACAAGATATGGTAAAGTTAATGTGATTTATTGTGATTAAGCTGCCACCTTTTTAAAATATCAAATTACCTACATTTCAAATAGATAAGGATACACCTAAGTTGTGATTTTTAGATTCTCGAGCTTGAATTTTCTACATGGCTTCAGGTTTTATAAAAGGCTGTTGAAAATATTAATAAGCCAAAAAAAAAGCCCCAAATTAAAGTTTTAGAATATAAATGTAAAAAGGCAGTAGATGTTTTTAAAAGCACCCATCATTAGAGTGGCTAATAAGTAAAACTAAGAACAGTGCAGCTAAATCATTTCTTTAGGTCCCAAAAGGTTGACAGGCACCTTGAGCCAAATGACCCAATGACTCCCAATAGATACAAAACCAGCATTTCTAGAGCGTGCGTGCGTGCGTGCGTGCGTGCGTGCGTGCTGCGTGCGTGCGTGACTCTTCCCTTGTCAGCATCCGGTCCTTCACCCTCTCTCACTGTGATTGGTGATGACTAGGGCAAGCATGGCCTGTGTGTGAAGCTTGACTGCAGGCAATTGCCAGCGACCTGCATATCATCTCACACACACACACACACACACACTCTCTTGCACATGCACACGCACAGAAACCACTTTTGCCACCATCAATCTCCTGCAGAGAAATGCTCACCACAGGGCTTTGGCTCTCTGTTTAGCTCGATAGAAAGAACCTGAGTGTGTTAAAAACACTGCATGCAATGACAAGAATGGAAACACTCGTCCACACACTTAACATGCAGATAAACACTGACTGTCGTTTTGTCCGACTGGTGATTGAGAGCCTAAAATAGTTGAGGTCACACCCAGTAGCCCGAGGGAAAACAACCTTCCATCTTGCCAGCAGTGGAAGGGTGACAAAATGACAGCGAGCAACGTCAGGAGACAAAAATGGACATGCAAGATTCACACATACACTGGAACACACATTCAAAATGATGCCCAAGCAAGGTCAGATTTTTTATGGTACAGCTGAAGATTAAAACAGTCATGCAACTCATACAATGATTCTTAGAATACATATTTTATAGCAGATGCGAGGTACTCTTTAACTGAGTTACAAGAGATGTTCACTTTGTTTCTTTGATGTGTCTCCAAGCAGCACGAATCACAACCATGAACTACTGGACAGAAATAAAGAACAACCTGATGGAAATCATGTGCACAACATCCTCTTGTCTTTTGAGTTTGTATGATATTGACACGACTAAAAAAAGAGTAGGGGACGACTGTTTTGTGGAGTTATGAGATCATAGATTAAAGGGCCAAGGCAGTACACAAGAAACATAAGTGTGTTCTTTCCAGTGTGTATACTGTGTTAAACAATAAGACATTTTGTGTGTCTGTACTGGATAAGAATAAAAGCAGCATTTATTACAAACGAGGGCAGAGTCATATGGATGTAGAGATAAAAGCAGGGGGGAAATACAGTTTTGTGGATCTCATGTGTAGCTGATCAGAGAGATAACAAGGAGCAGTGTTTGTTGTAATGAAAGCAACTGTGAGTAGAGTCTTTCTCTGGGCTAGTGAGTAAACAAGGAATTTGAGAGAGCGAGAGCAAGACAGACAGCCGGCGTGTTATCCGTGTGAGGAGAAAGTGTGTGCATGTGTGTCAGACTTGTTTTCACTGAAAGCTGAGCAGCTGGCAGCGTTTTCAGTCTGGTTCGTCTGCGTAGAGGTGAATCAAAGCTAACGTATGCAGCCCGACCCTGTGACTCACCACAATCCATTCACCTCCATTCACACTCTATTCAAACAATACATCAACTTCTCCTTCTGACAGGAAATCACTTCACACGGCCAAGTGATTCATGATCGATCCTATTCATAGCTTAATATATGAGCTAGAACTACCAGTTCAGTTGTATGGAACAGCAGCTAAGATTTCCCGAAGAGATAATAGCTCAAGTTGTTTCTAATGCCAGTCATGGAAAGATAATTATATGTATGTTTTCAAAGTTTCAGTGTAGCCTAATTGTGCCATGCCCACAATCTATAAATAATGACACAATGACTGGGTCTACCAGCTTACATGTGCATGAAGCACCATCACTATAAATGGTAAGCTAAAGCCAATGGTAAAGGCAGCCAGAGGTGTCATTATGTGAGGGGGTGGCATGCATGTATATATGAATTGCAAGACTTCCATGAAAGACATAGAATAACTATATAGCTGAAAAGGTAGCGAGCACTGTACAGTAGCCTCTTTAAAATAAAAAAACACAGTAAATGTTTACGCCTGAATTTGTGGGCTGTCAGCATTAACCAGTTAATTGTGACAAATTAAGGTCTGAAATTAATGCATGCATTTTTTTTTATCTCAATAATTGTGTGCTATTTTGTCCCTTTAGGCGCACCGTAGATAAGCCTCAGTGATGGTAATGACAATGGTTTTGTTTGATAACAACGACTTTTAAGATGGTTTCATTATTGATTAGAGGTCTTAAGAACTGTTTTTAATGTTTTAATGTTAATGTTTTAACACTTACTGATATTGTTCCTTTTTTCTAGATCCTTGCTTGTGTTGTACTTATTCTCTGATGTACGTCACTTTGGATAAAAGCGTCTGCTAAGTGAATTGTAGAAAGACACTGCTGTATCTGTGAATGTCTGTAATAACACTGTAATACTAGCTCACACACAAAGCAGTAAACATGCTAGTTAATAAGCATGCTAGTGTTAATGTTGAATTGATCCTGCTAATGTTGAAAGTTTAGAAATTCAAACGGGTACGGGTAGCTGCTTTTGCCAAAAGTTTTCATTTGGACAATCATGGCAGCTATCAGATAGAGAAGCCAAACACGGAGGCTTAGCGGTCGACACTGCTTTCTATCATTTAGTGTGAAGACACAAAGACAGAGACGGTGTGGTTATGTCCCCGTTTTGCACAGAGCACAGGAACATCCAGTCTCTGCTTGTATTGTCATATTGAAGGTAAGTGTCTTAGTAACACAGAATGTGGCTGACACACACACACACACACACACACACACACACACACACACACACACACACACACACACACACACACACACACACACACACACACACACACACACACACACACACACACACACACACACACACACACACACACACACACACACACACACACACACACACACACACACACACAAAGAGAACTTGTCCAGTATAAGACAATGTAGCCACACTTCTTATATCACAGCTCTGTATGCAAGTGATAAAAACTACAGAGAAAACAGGAAAAAAAAAAAAAAGAGAGACAAAGAACTGGCAAGGAAAGTGTAATTTAATAGTAAGGAGTTGTTTACAATGTTGAGATTATATTGTAAACTAGGAAAAGTCATTAAAGAATAGTGCAAATGGATAAAGGAACCAAAGAGAGAGCAAAGAAAACAAACAGGGCAAAAAGGAAAATAAGGGATGTTTGTTAAATTAGACCACATGCGGAGATAAGAGGTAAAAAAACACCACGAAGGAGAAGTGAAAATAAATGATGAGAGGTATGTATAAGACTCCTAATTAGAACGAGAAGAAAATGAGATGCGGGGAGATGGGGAGCGCACAGATAAGTGGGTCACTGTGATGATGAAGCAGAGGAGAAAGAAGAGGAGGATTGCGCAACACAGTCAAACCTCACAGCTCAGCTTTCTTCCTCTCTCGCTACACTGCCATGCTGTGTCACATCAAAGCCAGGAGGAGCTCAAGGTGGGATGAATTTATCTTTTGAGACCGGGTGAGATGAGGGATGGGAACGTGAGCACTGCACACTAAAGGATGGAGTTTGAGGATGGGACAAGTAAGATAGCTGAGAGGCCTATAGGATGTGAGAGAAATGATGAAACAGCAGGAGTGAGTTCGTCAGGCGTCCCATGCAGGTTTTCCATGTCTCAAAGAAAATGTCAAGCAAATAACTTGAAGCAGTAACAAAAGAAGATGCTATGTTTAAAAGAAGTGTTTCTACAGCTCTTTTCTCCTCCCTCCCCCCTCCTTCAGCAATGCAGTTTGCTGAAATCATGCAGCACGGATGATGTGACTTCACTGTATAAAGTTAGCTGCTGCATGCAGCAAAGGCTCTTTCCCACGCTGATTCAGCTGTACTCTAGAGGACACCGTATATCAGAGAGGAGAACTGGTAGAAAACTAAGGCTGGGAGGAGGAATAAATCCTCAAAGGAGAATTTCAGCCAAAAATAACTGTGTTGCTGCATGCTGAATTGTTGAATCTAATTGTGATGATAATGTCTTCATTATTCATTCACTCCTTATGTGCTTGATTTGCTTCTAACGGGTTGTAGTAGCCCTTGTTTATTTTTTCACACAACTTCCATCAATACTCTCATGGGTCAGCTAGGTGTTTGGATCCATTGTAGGGAAAATGCGCCCCAAAAACTGCTCCACAAAATCTGTTTGTATAGACAAAGTTTCTGTAGGCTCAACTCTGTTTACACCAGCACAGTAATATAATAAAATGTATTTAATGCACACAATATTGTTACTGCACCACTATAAGAATATATTTCCTTTACTTAAGGCAGTGGAGGAGGACTGAGAAGGACTTATGACAGTCCTGACATGCATATCTTTGACATGTTATTGATAGTAAAAGTTAGCTTTGGGTTTCCTTTATTAGGTGTCATCAGACAGTACGTGCTTTTTAGTCATTCTCCAAAGTTGGTCCGATTATACTTTGATATATGTGATGGTGAGCCACACACTTGAAGCCAACATTGTTCTTCTTTAGATGTGTTTCAAATAGCTTTAGAAACTTTTTATTCTGGACAATGTATTTGACCTTTTCTGTTAAGTTCTGATATGAAACATTTACACCTTGGTCTTCATTGATCCACTGTGCAGAGAGGAGAAAGAGCTTCCATATCAAGTTCTGTTTATTTTTCCATTTGTTTCACAACAACTTCTGTCTCTTGTGAACAACTGTAGGCAACACTAAGACTTTGAAATTATACACTAGACAATATGTCAAAAACAGTAGACTGATTATCACCTCACTAACCGGAGTTACTGTCCATCCAGCTACATTATTTAGCTTGATGCCTTGTTAAGACTTCCCCACTTAACTTCTCACATATACTGTAAAGAATACAGATTGTGGCAGGTAAATGTATTATGGTTCAGTGAGCTTGTGTAGATTTTGTGCAATTGAAAAGAAGACGTGACTCCTTTTTGCTCTGACCTTAATGTTAGATTAAAGACATCAACGACCTTCAGCAGCAGTTTAAAACTGGCAGAGGAATGCAAACAGCCATACTTGAGCAATCACAGATCAGGCCGTCTTCATTTTGTAAATCTGTTGCCCAAACATGTGGTCACATTGTGAAGAGGCGACTATTATCTATGGCTAGCCATCGGCATTTCATTGGCAGCTACTGATTGGTTCCAGTGCTTTGCATCGACACGCCTGCAATTAAATATACCCTCCAACTGATTTCATCACTCTTGTTATTAACTGCTTAAAGAAAAAACAATTAAAATTCACATTATTGCGGTGGGAAAATCTGCAAATGGTGAGATGCAACATAAAGCTTTACTGCAGACTTTTCAGACCTAGTAAGCAGCTATATACATTATGCAAGAAGCTTTCTAACTGGCAACTTATATCCACCTTCATAAATTCTTAAAGTTCCTAGTATAGAATAAATGTACACATGCAGTGATATATTAATTCTACAGAAGGTCAAACTCGTTACAGTCCTGATTTGAAAGACTCTGTATTGGTTTGAATTCAACCATAAAGATGCCAGCATCTGCGACTCTTCTAGTGACTCTAGTGAGAGCATGACTATTTGAAGTGTATTTATCAGGCATGCAGTCCACCCCTGAGGCTAATATATTGACAGCTGGGGCACATTTGGGCCTTTGCTCTCTGCGCCAACCACAGCTTCAAGCAAAACTGGACTTAAAACGTCAATAGAATCAGGGTCAAAAGATGTCAGCCAGTCCAATCAATGGATTTATTCAAATTCAGCTGCGCTTAGAAAAAACCTTTTTATAGTGAAGAGATAGGAGCAGTAATTTGTAACAATAAACCAATTTAGCACTTAAAATATGTTATTTTCTACAAATGTAAGATAAGATACTTATTGGATCCTTTGCTATCAAATGTGCACAGTCGTAAGCAAATGTGAAGACACACACATAAAATACGCACCATAATGAACACACTCGGTCGACTTTGAAAGTCAAAACAATAATCGTCCTTCTCTCAAACTTTTGCTTTCCTCCTTCTCCCTTCTTCCGCCCTCTCACAGGCACGTGTGAACGACAGCAGTGTTTTGCATTTGTTCACAGTGCCAACCAACCACAGAGAGTGAATCAGCGTTAGTACACAAGCCAGTTTATAAACTGTGTGTGCCTGCTGACAATGAAACCCAGTGATTAACTGGATCAACTTGGGATGGGAGGAGACGTCAGAGGAAGACAAGAAAGTCAGTGTGCGAGTGTGAAAAGTCAACATCTCTTCCTTTTTATGCACGCCAGCAGCAGCTTTCTATTTTTACTATCTTACTATTTCCCATGTTCTTTCTCTTTTCATTTGCAGACAAAATCCTTCAATACAAACCTACTAGAAAAAACGGTATGGATGAACAAAGACATTTCAAATGCTGGTCCGAGTTAACAAAAGTTATCAAAATCATCTTCACTTGACTGTGAGCTCAAGGTCACTTTTCTTGTACCACAATGTCCTTTATTTGTAAAACGTACGATTTATTTGAATAACCCACAGGCACTCTCCTATTGATATTTGTATTCTTATATTCCTCCAAGAGTTTAACATAAAAAAAACACCATGACAGCATTTATAGGATCACAGCTAAGCACATAAGCACAGCAAGCAATACAGGGCTGATTAAATAGGAAACCATAAAAGACACGGAGTGACTAACATAAATAAATTAAATGAAAACTTGCCTTCATGTCAACATTTAAATCCAACATGATCAGAGTGTGTTCCCATTTTTACCTTCTTTCCTTTTTTTTCTCGGGGTGATAGTCACATACTAATAGGATTTTTTTTTTCATATTGAGTAATGATTAATTTCCATACTAAGTACTTCGGCGGCATGCGTCCTTCTTGGCAAGGTTATCACATTACCGGCGCAGCTATTAAACCTCTCCGTATGCTTGGAAGGTGTGTGTGATCAAAGGAGCGCACCACAAGACATTTAACTGCTAATCTGCATGTATGTAAAAGCCACGGGGATGATGGCGGAACAGAAATCTGAAAAGAATATTGCAGAGAGGAAGAAGCAGAGGAGGATAAAACACAGGTCGGTGCGTGGTTGTCCCATTGGGTCAAAAGACGGAGTTGAAAAAGAGCGTAGAGAATGACAGCAGGATGAAACATTTGAAGAGGTGACAGAAAGGGGAACAAACCCATTTTGACCTCTGCTCTCTCTTTTGCTTCTAAGATATCCGACACCTTTCTGCAGCGTGTTGTGTTTATGACAGTTTCAACAGCTGGTGCCCGCTAAAAGGCTCGATCTTTTCAACACGTTTGATTAGTTTAGCAGCAGATGAATGTGTCTGCAGGTGTGACATGAGATGTGTCAACACAGGCTTGGACGGCAAACAAGTGTTTATTTTGGGTCTGTGAAGTTCGAATGGAGGAGAGTTGCATGTCGGCCTTTCCGAATACAGAAAACAAACACGACAATGACCTTCCCCGACAGATCCATAAACACATCAGGGTCGCCCATTAAAACAAACACCACATTGGCTGGCTACGTCCCCCGATGGGTGCATCTGTCTGCCTGGCTCCGATCAATAAATTAATAAAACTCATTGTGGACTGAAGCTTATTATGTGTGTATTTTCTTCCTCTTTTTCTGTTTAACTCCCCATCTGCTCTGTCACGTTTCCCCCTTCTCTTTTATATTCAAAATGTTGATCTTTGGATTTTTATGCACATCGGTTTGTTTCAGATGGGTCTAGAGCTACAAAATATGAATTATAATAATCAGAGGTGAGATGTGCTAAAATAATCACTGAGTTGACTCAAACGTATCCACTGTCAGAAATGATGGATGACATTTTAAATGATGATGATGTACTCCCCAAATGCCTGCAGCACAGTATCAACAGTGTATCCAGTAACATTCTCTCACTGTGTGTCAATATGTGTGTGTGCTTATCCCGCATGCTACTCCTAAAACTATTGAATGTTGCTAATGACTTGGCTTGAATTGCACTGTTTACTCCTCCTCTGATGCTCTGTGAGGTTCACATGATACATTCCCGGCAAGAACACCATGAAAGGCAAGTAAAGGTTATTGACAAGGTCACAGGAAACAGGCATGGGGGGAGTAGTTCATAATGGGATTAAGATGTTCATGTTTTGTCCACCTAGAGTACAAGCAAGTGCGGATTCAAGGGAAAGAGAGGTCAGCGACAAACCCTGGATTCTGAAATGCTTGTCATTCATACGGATTCACAAAAACGGCTGTGATTTAGCCCTCCGACACATAACATGAGGGAAATGTGGTCCCCCTTTCCCGTGTTGTTGTGATGGTTATTTAGAAAGAAAGGGAACAGAGGACTGAAGAATTTGTATTATCTGTGAGAAGATCTCCTCAATCTCTTGCTCCATTTGGTCCAATGTACACCAGGAACTGTGTGTGTGTGTGTGTGTGTGTGTGTGTGTGTGTGTGTGTGTGTGTGTGTGTGTGTGTGTGTGTGTGTGTGTGTGTGTGTGTGCGTGTGCGTGTGTGTGTGTGTGTGTGCTTTTGTGAGTTTGTGTGTGTGTCTACATGGGGAGGACCCATGCTCATCCATCTATGAAAAAGAACTCATGAATGCTGGTCACCCAAAATCTGCCATCAAGCAGTGACCTATCATCAACCCAAAAAGAAAAATATGCAGGACCTATCACACACCCCTTCAAACCCAAAGACATAAACAGACATACAGTAACACACACAGATACACATATGGCCCAAGGGCATGAGCGCTGCATGTCTGCAGTGTCTGTGCCTGTGCACATGAATACGCTTCATTGAGTGGGGCTCTATTGACGGCCAGCCATGAAAAAGTAGGGCAATACATTCTGCTGCATGCACCCCAACAACACACACACACACAATTGCAGAGTCTGCAGACCAACAACAGATTTACTACTCCATCAGTATCTTCTGCTCTGTTACTCTCACAAATAAGCAGAATAGAGGCCTTTTCCCAGCAGCCTCCATTGATTGTGTTGAGGTGCTCTCAGACAAACAGAATAATCACTGTGCTGTCACATTCTGACTTTCAAACATCAGCACTTGACCTCTGCATTAAGCCAATACAGTCTAATAATGAGTTGGTAATGAACAATTATATTTCCAGTGGTACATAACTAATTTAACATAAAGAAGAAATAACAACATTATTATTATTGACCTAATGCCATTTGTAAAAATTAAGATTAGCATCATAAATGATCTTTCTTCCATATTTTAGATTTCAGGATATTTATTCTGTGGTGAAATAAAGCAATAAGAGTTTTTCCAATAGTGATACCAGTATCAGAAATGCCGCCAAATCTGGCAAAAATAGGATGTTTCACCAAGTCATCATGCCAATAAACAGATCCTATGCAATTATCTATTTTTTGCACTAGACCAATAGGCCAATCACAACCAGTCTTTGATACAACATATATCAAACAATCTCTTGTCAATGCGAATGCAATAATACCAAACTTTCTTTTTTGGTCCTAGCTTCTTAAACATGATTATTTGCTGCTTTTCTTTGTTTCATGTGATAGTGAACCAATTGTTTTGGGGATTTGCTCTGATTTTTGGGCAGTACACACAATATCAAGGCATCTACTTGAGCTTTAGGCAATCATCACACAGGCTTCTTGCAATCGTTTCTTACATTTCTTAGACCTATGGAAAAATCAATTAACAAAGAAAATAACACCAGATTAATAAATCGAAATAATCTCCTGTAATCAATGTGTATATATTAATTTACTGTCACTGAATGACCAAGACATAGCCAATGAGGGAAAGTATAGTGTAAAGAAGTTTTAGAGAGTAATTCTACAACATCTTATTTGTTGTGTAACACAGCTGAGAGCACTGGCTTTGTCAGACATCAACGTACAAGAAAATGACAAGCAGAGAATAAGATGCTGTAGTCAAGGCCTTTGCTGTATTAAGGTCCGTGCAGGGAGCACTTGGGTATCACGCCTTGTCTCTATTAAAGCATCCCCCCTCTCTCTCCTTTCTTCACTTTCCTCTCTGTCCTTTGAGTGGTGAAATGAAGTGAGGCAACAGATCCCAGGAGAACAGAGGGAAATCAATCAAACAGAACTCACCTTCTGTTATCCTATCACCCAGAGAGTTAGAGAAAGACAGAGGGTAGAGGAAAATTTAAACTGACCACCGACAAAATAATTCATCAAATTACATTAAGAAACATTTCAGTCAGAAAAGTCACGTTTGCATTTTTTTGAAATATTTATTGCAGCAGCAGAACATAGTTTGAGTTTGGCATCGAGGCTCCAACCTTGTCACTCCTCGAAAAATGTATTTTACATGCAGAAATTGAGGAGTGATGATGACGTAATATCTGAAACCCCAGTCGGAGCCAGGTGGATGCTGGGGTGGTGCAGCACTGGTACGAGACAGCAAAGCAGTAAAAGAGCAGAGGGAGAGAAAGGATATCTTGCAGTTTAAGTAGATCTCAACATTGAGAGGATGTGTGTGATTGGAGATTGTGAGAATGACCCATGTCAGTGTGTAAACAGTGCAGCGCGAGTTGTCTACCTGAACTAATTCGCAGACGTCGTCTCATTAAGTGAAACAATATAGAATATAGAGAGTAACAATACCACTCTTGTATCTGTATGCTAAATGAAGCTACAACTTGTGTAAACTTAGCTATAACGACTGGTCTATACAGCTAGCCTAGAATGCACTGTTTAAACATTTTGTAACATCGCAAATTGTCGAATTTGGATGAATATGAAACAGAACTATGATGTGTTGTTCAGTTAGTGTTAGAGGTTCCACAAGGTGGAGTTGTGTAACTTTGACATTTTGAACTGGGCTAGCCTTAATGCCCTACTGCCAATCTTTATGCTATGCTATGTTTAGCTAACTTTCACTTTACTGTACAGACATGAGAGTGGCATCAATCTTCTCATATAAACCTTAGCAATAAAACAGCATTTTCCCTTGAATGCCATACTATTAATTTACATTCATAAATATGTAGTAAGTAGCCTATGATTTTAAAAAGTAAACATACAGTAATGCCCAAAACTAACAAGGTAGCATGCTACATACAGCGTTAGCATTTTTCTCAACAGATTGTTTCTATTGATAACTTACGGTGATCTCTTAATAGGAAGTTGTTCGCTCTGATAAAAATATTTTAAACACATTTTACTCTTTTCTTTGACTCCCTGTGAATAAGTTATATCGTGTTACATCTAATGAACTCCTCTCCTGTGTGTCTGTAATTGATAACAAAGTCCAATTTGTTTGAATTAACCCCTTTCAACACACTATTACAATACATCAGGTCACCCCTACACAAACCCACTGCGTGATGTCCTCTAGTATCAGGTTTTCCTATGAAACTGATACAGAGGCTGACCTTTAAGCCAGCCTGCCACAGCCAAATCAGCAGTCTCTTCCTCTCCCTATAAGACACACTACAAAACATATACACTCCTGTGTCTAAGTCTGAACAGGGAGGTGTTAACAAACACGAAGAGTGTGTAGCTTCCTATTTACAGTCATGTGATGAAAAACAACGCCAGCAGAGCAGTTTAAGTGCACCTGCTCAAACACTGCCACGGTCTATCTATTCATGGATGATCGAAAAGATGCACGAATGAAAGTAAGCCTTAACAATGCACCAAAGTGACAACATGTCAAAATAATGATGCACTGGTCTTATTATGCGTTGTCATCTGAAAGCCTACTTGCATAGCTCTCTACCAGCAGTCAACACTGTGCTTTATTTCCCTAGCCAGCATGATATCAGACGTACCCCGGGATTATCATGTTATATTATCCCATATGCTGTGTGAAAGATGTGAGGAGGTGTGATGCTGCTCAAGAAAAATGAGAACACAAGAGCAAAGACTATTTCATGCAGTAATGCAATAATGGAATAAGACTGGCTGCATCCTGTGATTTATTGTTTTAGGAGCCAAACATTTGCATTAAACAAATCACAAGTTGAAGAATAAAGGGAAACACTGCATGACCAAAGCGTGACTCCCATACTGTAGATCAATATTGGCCCGGTGCTCTCCAACCTTTCATCCAAACATCAAACAACAGTCAATTCGCGTGGGGGGAAGCATCACATAACTTGTAGATCAAGCACACCTGCTGACAGTGGACTGACACACAGCCAAGAGCTCAGCTTTGAAATGTAAACCCAGTCCACACTCAGACAGGCTATGCTGCCCTTTATTCACTTTGAGTGAGAAACGCAGGACTATACAATGGGAGGAAGGTTGCAAAGAAGATGACAGCCAAAATAGTAGCTTATGGCTGCAAAATAGATTCACTTTGTGAAATGTTTCTAAGGGTAGAGCTGTTTGGAGCTACAGGGACTGATCATGGCTACCCGAACATGAAGATAGTCAATTTGCCTACAGTATGGGGAGAAAAGATTTGCATTGCAATGCTCTGTCAGCAGAGAGACAAACTGAGACAGAAAATCATGCTTTGATGTTGACATTCAGAGTCCTGCAGTGATTTGTGCAGGTGTTTCCCTTCTGCACATGCAAACAACCTGCCATCAATCTTAGAAACAGCAGAGACTCAGCGTAGCCTATAGGCATAAAAAAAATAACCTACACACACACAACAACAACAACGGATACCTGCAAGCGTTAACATTTACGCATCCTTATAAGATCCTGGTGCTTTCGGACAGGTTCATGTGTGCATGTGTGCCTACATGCTCACACCACCTGCTACATCCCTGATTGGCTGGGCAAGGTGGAAGACATACTGTATGCCTCTGGTGTGTGTGTGCATAAAGTATACGAGTGTTTGTGCAGACCGTCTTTTGCAAGGAAGGGGGTCAGAGCCAGAGGAGGTGATTGGCTGGTGAGGAGAGTCACAGCATCAGCACATCCTTAACCCACTGCCCTTCTTTCCTGTGCTCCCCCTAGTGCAACCCCATCCCCCCTCTTAGCTCGATATGGCAGCATACTGTGTGGCAGCGGACACACACACACACACACACACACACACACACACACGCACAGCACACATCACCTATATCTCTCTGTATCTGCAATCCCTCTCTCTCCTTCTCCACACATACTGCACGCAACCCCTCCGGTGTTCATCCCTTTTAAATGTTACAGAATGCGACTTGTGAACGTGAGAGCGCAGAATAATCGGGCAGTCAATATTGTCTGGCGACAGATCCTTTCTCGAAAGGTGAGGGTCAGAAATGTGCCACAGAAACGCGAGAGGAATTAATTCACGGGGCAAATTGTCACTTTTTTTTACATCAGAGAAACACTAGTATGACTCCTTATTGTTTAAAACACAAATGAAAACCAGTTGCAGCAATAAATTAATACAGGTACAGTAAAGTGATTGCAGTCTACCAAAGAATGAAAAACGCGATCGGTGCGTAATAGGCGCAACCGTGCGGTTTCTCTCGCACCGATTTAGATGAACCAGCCATCCACCTCTCTCTTTCTTTCTGCTCCTGAACGACGGACGTGATAAAAGTGGAGACAACACAGCACGTCAAAGAGTGAACAGCAGTCCAGCAAACAGCCACGTAATTACACCAGACAGATTTTGTGTCGCTTCAACATCCCTGCACTATATTCTCACCTAGACAGAAACTAGCAGAGGACAAAGAGACTACATAAACCTGAAGGGACAGGCTGTATGGTGGATTTGGTGGGCATGTGAAAGATATTGTAATTGTAAAATCCTTAAAATTTACACAGAATGTAAAGAGGACAAGTTCCACTGCACTCGGCTTCACTTGTCGTTGTCAAACCGTCTCTCTCCGTGTCCTTATGTGACAATAGCGCGCGTGTCCACTCACCTCACAGTCGTACAACTCGCTGAGCTGCTCGATGATCCACTCCTCCAGCACGAGTCTTTTCCGCAGCTCTTTCCTGTCGTACTTGACCGTCACTTTGCCCTGTCTCTTTTGCACCGGGTCGTCCCCGGTGATGGGACCGGATCCCACACAGGCTACGCCGTTCGCAGGTTGGAAGAAGACCCGGCTTCCAGCGGTGGGAAGCGGGGCGCTGGTCTCGGTACTTGCGGCCGACATTGCGGGATGTGGAGGCTGCTTATTGAAGAAATGTGTGAATGAGTGGGAGTTGCTGTGGTGCTGAAAGGGGCTGAGGGTAACACGGCGGACAGGAGGATGATGAGGAGCTTTTAAACAGCTGCTATTTAAAGCGCAGCGCCGGAGACAGCCGAGAGGCGGAGCGAACACTGCAAGAAATGAGCGTCTGAGGCGCATGTCCCGTGCTAAAAATGTTATCTCATGTTTACCTATAAAAAATGAATCCATTTTTATTCTGAGGCAGCATGACATTACGGCAATCCGTATCTGTTTTTCCTCGTGTAGCCTACACATGTTAAAAGCTACAGGGCATGACTGTTCCACTTTCTTCACCATGACAATTTAAAGGAGGTACTGCTTTGATTAGAATTAAAAAATAAATAAATAAATAACTCTAAAATATGCCAATAGGTTTAAAATCGTTGTAGGGTTTTTCAGATAAACTACATTTGAAAATAATCATACGTGTTAAATTATATCACAAGTTGGGTATTTTTTTGCAGTGTGCCAGCCAAAATTCCCTGAATTGGTGCTCGTCTGTCTTTAACAGAGCGCACTGGAGAGAGTTTGGAGAGCAGATGCTAGAAAGCTTCAGGGGAGGGTCATTCTAATGCTCATCTGCCTCCTCGATGGACCATATATTTATTGAGCTCCAACTTATAGTGTTTATGTGTATTATTGTCCTCTTTAATGTGCATAAAAAGTTGATATGCACATCTGATACTGGAGCATGTTTCAAATGATATTGAATCCACAGATTTCAGGCTGCCGTGAGCGAGTTCTCTGCGCCACCTGCTGGTCAAATGTGTGTTACTTCTAACACATACACATTGCATGGAAATGGGCATGGTTCACAGTAGTTAAAAAAATGCTGGCCTGTACACTTATTAACTTGAACTCCTCAGTATGTTTTAGATTGCTGAGTTTTGTGATTTTATTTTGTTGTTTTGGTTTGGGCTGGAGATCTCCGGTTGTCCAGTTATTGATTTTTGTTTTTCCTAGGTATGTTTGCTTCTTATGTAGTTAAAGGGGAAGTGCTGGGAGCCATAGCCATTGTGTGGATGGCCAAGCACCTTCCCATCTTTTGTTAATTTTGGCTAGGGTCTCCAGTCCTTTTTGGGTTGTTATTCTTTGAAATAAATCTTGTCTTCACAGTCTGAGCCTTGGTAGGCCATAATAGTTGGTGTGTAACTATTTGGATATCTGTCTGTAATGATAAATCCCTTTGGAGTGTTTTAAGGTCTTTTCTGTATTTAATATGGGTTACTTTGTGGTACTTCAGTCATAAGTGCCGCCTGAGGGTGGGGTCATAGACTGTAAATATTAAGGGTGGGGTGTAAAAAATGGGGGCTCACACAAACGTATGTGTGGTATCATGTGTGTTCCTGCTGTTGTGTGTGTTTGTGACTGAGGGTCTTAGGATGATGTCGCTCTTTAGATCAGTGGATTTTAGCGTTGTGGGTGTGGCCTCCTGGATCATTAAGTCTGTTATACTGCTAGGCCTCATAGTGTCCTTTTTTATGATGGTAGTGGCAGTTCAATCTGTTGGATCTGTGTGCGTTGCTATACGGCAGCAATTTTTAGTCTCCTTAATAGTGTTGATTGGTTCAGTTTGTGACTGTTGCACTGTTGGTCACCTGACTCGCTGTGTTCAGTGTATGATGAAGAAGCACTTTTTTTGGTTCAGTGTTTTGTGTTTTCACCTCATCGTAGTAGACATTTTGGTCCTTGTGGCACCCACTGACTGGCTGCTCTTGCGGTGGCTGCTAGTTCCTAAATAAAGCAGCATTATAGTTGGCCTTTAAGTGTGGTATTTGATTCTTTGTTTCCTAAGCATACACCTTTTTCTGCAGTATTCCAGATTTTAATTGCACTTTATTTTTAGAGTGCATACAGCCTACGTAACACTGCTGTTGTGATTAATTACAATTATTTACACAGTGCACTGTAATTCAATGAATAAATTATTATGTAATTTTCAAAGAAAATTGGTTGTGCCATATCTGAATTAATGGTATTTCATTGTAGCTTCAATGACACAAACATGTCTTAAAGCTCTGTGCTTGTTGAAGGACAGGGTGTGGCTGAAGCAGCCCCTCTCTGCATGATTCCGTCTAGAAGGCGTAGCTACAGATGACTCTCTTACAAGTTGGAGCAGTCTTATAAGCCCAATATAAGCCCAAGCCTACAGTATATGGCCACATCCTGTAAGGCACTAACAAGAAGAACAGATTCTGGAAGACCATGGATGAGGCTATGGGAAGGTGAAGAGAGGTTGGTTTTTGGGGGGCAGCATTTCTTGTGAACAGCCCTGCCCAGCCAGTCAGTCCTAATTCTCTTTTGAAAGTATCTGCGCTGTTTCCAGCGGTTTGGGTCAAGCATGTCTTGATAAGAACTGAAAGTTCCTTCATTTCCCCAAAAATCATCAGGGAGGCACAAGGTATATGTGTTGTCTGTTACTCAATCACGGTATAAATGGGAACACATTTTCAGCCGTGTCTGCGTCCATATACAAAATAAATAAATCCTTTTTATCTTAATACGATCAGATAAACTTTGACAGGCGGACACAGTTTGTACTAAGGAAATATATTAAGACATAAATTGAGCATCAGCATTAATAGTGCAGTCATATCTGAGACTGTGCTTGCACATTGAGCTTCTCATTACGCTGCAGACTGCATCATAAGAAAACAGAAAACAACCAGCTGCTGCTGCTCAGGGCCACCATGAGGTTGGAGGGCAAATTGCACCTAATAACTACAATTTCTTTCTTAGTATTCAACTGACAGCCTAAAGATTTTACACTATTAAGATAGACGACTAGCAGTATTGCTGACACGCAGTAAGACTTAAAATGTGTCTACACTTTACATTAGAGCTTTGTCTCTCAGCTTTTTTTGTCATTACATATGGTGCAAGACACTTGGATGTTTGCATCCAAAATCCATGAAAGCATACAGGAAAAAAATCTACAATGTACAGTTACATATGAGGGTTTTTATTGTTCAAGGAAAACAAAATAAAATCCAACAAAATATTCAGACGGACTCATCATACGATGAAGTAATTAATACAGCAAAAGAATGGACATGATAATGTTTGTATGTAATATTTGATGTATTTTATGTCTACACTGTCTAAACTCAGTAATAAAACCTTTTCTGTTGTGTGTGCACAAATATAATGGTTTTTTTTTATCGATATGAACTCCCAGACATTCCTCTAAATATAAGGTTTTCTTTAGAAGTGTTTTACCATTATTATTATCATCATTCAATGTCACACTTCATTGTTGGTTAAAGGACTGCTCAGTCTTCTAAAACAAGAAGTGTCCCACGTTTGTATGTTTCATCTCGTACACCCGTCTTCTTATTCTGCAACACTCTGTCCTCATGTATTCTGAATTTACAGAGTCATCTCATTCAAGTTTGTAATGTCAGATACAAACAGACCAAACATACAGCATGCACAATACTACACTTTTTAAGATGTATCCTTATAAGAAGGAGCACAAACACAAACAGTACATGTGAAGATCAGAGTGATGATATGGCCTCTTCAGGTAAACGGTCACCTGACACCAGCTGTTACCATGGCACTGCTGAGGGAAAGCAAAGGTTGATGGGACTTTTAGAGCATAGAGGAGGACACATGCAACCTGTTCTACTCTTTTACCTGTAATACTATGTTTCTGTTTTGTGCTCTCTAGGAAACATCAGCCACAGGGCAGGAGGAAGACATGGAGGAACTCCAACTTATTCTCAAGTCGTCCGTCATCTTTGTGCATCTGAAGAGAGCACGTTAAAGTATGAGGTGTTAAATATTGATGGGACGGCAGGTGTGATCCTGAACAGACAGCAGGTCGTCTGATTGATGTATCACACAGCGAGGGGCTGCCAGCACCCCCGCCACAGGCCGAACCACGGACCTCAGCATTGGTGAGTTTCTGCAGGGACACACACATGCACTTTTTTTACGTAACTTTTTACAAGAACAATATCTAAACCATGTTGGCTTCAGGACCTACCAGTATATACTGTTTAAACGTGTGTATATTATGTAGACTTGATTGTTATTGAAGATTGTAAGTGTACAGAAATAAAATGGATGTAAGTTTTAAGTATTGTGCAGATAGAAACTAGGCCACGAGAACAAGCATGTCTCAAGTTACATTTCAAAAGAAAGACGATCAGACATGCACTGCAGTAGCGATAACAGACTGTTAACTTGTGATCTACTCTGTTGTATTAAAAGTGACTACAATTAATGAAGACAAAGGGGGGTGGAAAATGATAACCCCTAACAATAAAGATTAAGATGAGCAGATTATATTTAAAGGCAGAAATGTTATTGAAGATATTTCCACATTTGTCACTTGATGATTGTAAGGACAGCAACAACTATCACATCTAAAACTAATTCAAAAAGTAAGAAAACATTCTGTTGTTGTTATTGTGAAACAAACAGAATCACTTTATTGAAATAGTGTTGTTTTTTTAAATAATCCAGATTCACAGAGCTCCACTCCTCCTGGAGGAGGGGAAGGAGCTAGTAGTGAGCGGGCAGAGGGAGGTCAGGGAGAGCAGCCAGTCGTCCAGGAGCTGTGGTTCATCGTAGTTATGGCAGCTATCGCCCTGCTGCTGCTGGCTGTCGTGTTAGGTGTTGTGCTTCATAAGGTGAGAGACATGGAAATAGTGTCAAAGGTGACACACAAGGAAGAAATGTTTCCAACAACATGGATCTTGTGGTACAGAAGAGCCTTTGAAGTTCTTCTTTTTTCATCAGCAATAACACAGATTTTCTATAATAACTTGTCCTCTTCTTGTGAGGGAACTTCAAGTAGGTCCTGTCTTCTTTGTTCATACAAATAAAGATTCATTAATTGATCCTAGGCCTTGAACAAACCCCCCTTCACCAGAGAGAGACCCCCGCTGGTGGCCCTACCCATGCAGAAGAGGAGCCCCAGGGCCATTTATCCAGCCAGCAACTCTGTCCTGGTGAGGGCCCACTAATTTACTAACCACTTCTTATGTTGTACTACAGCGATAACATTCAAGTGTACCAGCTTGATACAGTCGAAGGGTTCTTAACAACTGTGGATACTGTACCTGCTGTGATAAAAGATGGCAAGATGCACTTACAGCCTGATGAAATGACTATGCACCTTTGAACTAAAGAATAGTTCTTCTAAAGTGTATTTAGTTTTAAAATAAGGATTTTAAAACTGGAATCTTTAAAGACTTTAAATTTGTTTTTATATCAGGTGTATTAAATATTGAATCTAAAGGAAAACCCTGAAAAATTGTACTTGATTCTTTGTCATCTTGTCCAATATATCTTATTTATTTGTTATATAGTATAGAACAGAATTGTATAATATAGTATAGCAGTATTCTACATAGTGTATGGTTTTTTTTAGCATGGAAATGTGCTGTTTATAGGGTGCCATTTCTTGTGTGTTGATCTTCTCCACCTTTTCTCTAGTTTGATTCAGTCCCTGACACAACAGCCTTCTCCAACAGTGTCACACTGAAGGGCTTCACCATGAAGTTAGAGGTACAAACCTATGCTGAAGTGATACATACTAGAAATGTAGTTGCACACGTGCATAAATATTTACATTTCTCCTCTCCGGACAGGAAGTGCTGGAAACTAAATGTGAGCTGGTTGATGAGGCTCCCGTGCAGGGTGAGTTGGGGATCCTCAGTGTGAACTCCCTGAGGCGCAGTGTCAGCCAGATGATGGACGGGAAGTCATCCACAGGAGACGACGAGGTGTGGGACCCGAACATTTCCGGCCATGACAGTGGGATGGTAAGTAATCCCAATAGATGTTTACTAACCGGTGACCTCCTGTCTAGATCCTTGCCTTACTCTCAGATGTACGTTGCTTTGGACAAAATAAATTACTAAATTAGTTGTGACTTTGTTATTTCATAGCATTTTAGAATTCTTTCTGGTCTTTCAGAAATGATAATATCATTTTTGGTGCCTTGCTTACAACTGAAACCCTAAAGGGAAAGTGAGAAATATTCTGGTGATTTTCTACTGTAAGTAATCCAAAGTGTCTTTTCCTTTTGTGTCACCTACTTAAACAGCTGAAAATCAGGGTTTTTCCTGTATAGACATTTTAACTTCCTTGACCTTGTTCTAAAATTAGAAAAAAAAAAAGGTTTGGCTGGATTGGAATTATTTTTCTTCAATAGCTTCTCTATGTTTATTTTCTTTATCTGTAAAATTAAGAATAAAAATAAGTTAAATTAGCCTGAAAAAACAGCCACCAATTCCTTTTTTAACCAATTTTCAGACATAAAAAAAGTAAATAACTCAAATTATCAAGCCAATTTCCCCCACCTGCTTCAATTTTTTTTTTCGGGTGAAGAAAGAGACTTATAGAAAATGATCCGAGGGAAGAAAAAAAAGTTTCAACTTTCATTTCTTCACATATTTCACAGATTAAAAAAGTGTTGTAGTTAAGAAAACAGATCCCCAGAATTTAATTTCACTCTGGCCTCCCAGCATATCCCTAAGCAACGCAATCTTTGCACATATTGTTACAACTGTGCACTAAAATATCAACGCATAGGTTAAACAACAAGTGCACATTATGACAATCAACCATTTACAAAGATACAGAAAGACCTTTTAAAGTCATTCTGTGTGTAAGCATGCCTGGCCAATAAAGCTGATTCTGATTCTTTTTAATCAGTGACTAAATATCTGTTGCAGGGTCAATTTAACAAGCTCTGTTCTTCTCCCTCACAGTTTATGGATGATGAGGAGTTTGTTGACACCGTCAAAGGTTTCAGCACAGTGAGGAAGGAGCACACCATGTTCACTGACACCAACCTGTGACTCATGAGGATGACTTCGAACCTGACAGGACACTGGCCCTCCTGGAAGAAGTCCTCTCCAGTTAAAGTGACACTGTTGCTGGTTAAAAGTCTTAAAGAGGTCACAAACAGAAGCTCGGTTTATTCACTGTTACGATGTAAAGTGAAAGAAGACGTGACTCATGCACTGAAGTAACTGAGGCAACTAGGAGAAAGGAAGTGGAAATGTTACAGTCCTGGTCCAGATTTTGAGTTGGAAGAGAAAACATTGAATACAGTCTCTAGGGGGCGCGCTTTTATCAGGTATTTTTTGTAAGAATTGTGCTTAAACTAATTTGTTTTAAGTCATTTGAAATGAGCTCTTCTTGATTGGAAAGTTTGGAGCCATCTTTTGATGCTTTGTGGTTGATGGAACAAGAACAACCCGGGGTGACCTTGCATGATCTGTTTGGTGAAATTGAATCTAATAGATGCAGCTGGCAAGTGCCATCGATTACTTTTTGCGATAGTGAAGAGAGCATAGACACAAAATATTGTCTTTTATCTCGTCTTTTTCTTTGTGGTATCTCATTGGATTATACAGAAAATATTTGGTTGACAAGATGTTCGGCTGATATTTAGATGGCTGTCTAACTTTTACATAAAAAACATTCAATCGTGATGTGTTTTTAAAAAATCTGAAATTAGTTTAAAAGGAGAAGTGGCCCATTTAATCTGCTACTGCAACATCCCAGTCTATTAAATACAACAAATAACTGATAGAAACAGATTCAGATCTTGTCAAGAGAAATATTTTCATATTTATCGATTTACATTACGACACAGGAATGAATCATCTGATTTTTTTTTATTGTGGATGGTTGAAAAATAAATACATTTTAAACTTTCTTTTATATGTTTGATTAAACAACCTATGACAATATCACCAACGTCTTTGTTTAGTAAGATCATATCTCTACATCAGGTGATTGCTTTCTTCTTGTATACTTGCAGGGATAAGTAATCCTTAATGTTCTAAAAAAGCTCCTTCTTGTAGGACAATGTTTCATTTTATATACACATGTAAAGTTTGTATTGTTTGTTTATATTTGCCTGTAAAGCACATTGAGTTTACTTTTGTATGAAATGTGTTACACAAATAAAATGTAATTGTATGTACATGCTGTTGTTCAGACTTTTAAAAATGGGCGGGCCCACCTGGGGCACTGACTTGTGCAGGGACGGCATGACGTGACGATGTTGTGCACACACACGAAAATTAATTAAAAATGTTTACTCTTTCTATCCCCACTAATGATATGTAAGTTAAACACTTTGGCAACATGTAAATCTTCTTAGCTTGATTCTTTAGGGACTAAAAAACTCAGATATATGTGCAATGTCACAATGTCACATACATGACTGAGTGCAAACTCTTGGACTCAAACTCAAATATACTTTCATTGGCAATTAAGTCCACTGCCAGTCAGACAGTGTGCACAAGTTATTAATACCATTATCCTGTTGAAAAACAGCCAAAATAGTTGATTTTTACTTAAGTCCCTCCTCTGATTAGGCAAAACGCCAATCGTAGATTTGATTTTGAGGTGGCCAATCAGATTTCAAGGGGGCCCCATGCCACCCCTCTGAACTCGCCCCTGGTTGGTACTGAATAGATCTGATAAAATTGTGCTTAAAAAATGTGTTTCATAAACTACACACGGACATGTTAAAGGTCACTTTTGGGGTCATTACATCGATGTCCTGGACTCCCCCACCTCAAACACTAACCAAAAACAAACAGCTTTTTTTCATTAGAAACTTTGTAAAACCTCAGAGGTAGGCTGTCCTGACATTTTCAGGAGTTGATATGTGGAAACAGCTTAAAATTAAATTCCTGTTTCATTCACCTAACAGAGACCATAACGCCCTGTTGCCTTAAGCTTACCTTATCCTGACCTTCCACCGAGTCTCCCCCCCTTAGAATGTAATCATGTTCATTGTAGAGACTTGCACTTTGTTCCCTAAAAGTAATGAGTCCCCAAAATGTATGCACTGCATGTCAATGATCAAACACCCACCCCACAGTGAGACACATCAACAGCATTAAAGTCATCAACTATTCATTTATTTGAAATGAGTTGCAATGCAATGAGGGCACAAAACACTTGTACCATTACAGTCAATAATATGGTTACAAAACAAACATTGACACAATAAATTAATACACTGCAGTACCACATGATACAGTAAACATAAAAAAAACCCAAACTGGGAATTATATTGCATTAAAAATGAAAGAGGAAGTTGGTTTAATGTACAAAAATGTTCAGCATTTACAAAGGCAGCCTTTTTTTCTGTTGCTTGTTTTCATTGTAAATATAGAAATATAAACCTCTAAAGTGTAGTTACACTGATATGTGTGCTAACGAGATCCTCTGAGGAGCTCAGGCCTTAGAAGAGAGCCTCCTCCATGCTGACTGCCACGTCCGTATAAAACAAAAGATCCACTTACAAAGTTGTTGACTTGATCCATTTGGATCCATTGAATGTTTTCGTTCTTAAAATGGCTCGTGTGTTAAACTTCCAAGAGCTTACTCGAGTTGAACTTAACCCTCTTTGATGATTTCTTCTTTTTCTGCACTTTATTTGTAACATGCACTTTTCCCTTTAGTGTGATACTAACAAGTCCATAAAGGAATGAATCAGTACTATAGATGTGTTTTTAGCATGTAGCAGTATGCTAGGTTACAAATGTTTTCAAAGAAGGGTAAGAAAGAACAACATTGACTTATAAATAGTTAAATATAACACAGAAAAGTCTTTCTTTAAAAAGTGTACATGAACCTCTCATGTTGAAGCAACGCATTGTGCAACCCCCCCCAACGTCCGTGAACTTTATCACACCCCTTTTCGTCCCCCTTCACCTGACCACATGCATCAGAGATGTGCTTAAGAACTGTCAGCAGCAGAAGTGAATTCCTTTGCTCCTACATATTCACCACTGAGTTTGTTAATTAATCAAAGTTTGCTGCTAGAAGCTACAACTGCAACTACCCTACTGTCACTAGGCTGCTACACCAAGAGGATGCTACTGATACTGGCTACACCTACTACTGTTGCTACTAAGCAGAGAAAACGACTTCAAACTGTTTGAACAATAAATGACATTATCAACATCTGTAATGCTACCCTGATTTGAGTCGAGAGGCTTCTACATTTTTGTTTTAGGTATTTGGAGATTGAAAAAGATAAAAGTGCAGCAAGTCTTGCTGATAAATTATTGAAGGAAATATACAAAGGCTCAGGAATGTCAGTACCTTTCAGAACAAGATTTTAAACGACTAACACTGGAGATCATACCTGAGAGCTACACTATACCTGATCTGACAGCGTGGAGTGCACCTGTAGTAGCTGGTGGTCTGAATGTTAACTTTAGCTCATTGTAAACATGCAGTGCTTGATTAGTGGTACGTAGCTTTTAAAGGGATGATGCGGTGATTTCATATTGGTCTAGCATACATTTGGGTGACTTGCGTGTTTCACATTTAATAAGGAGGAGAAGTCAAAAAGATATGATTGTAATTTCCTTAAAGCTCCTGTGCGGACTTTTTAGTCAGCTAGAACACGAGCTGACATTAATACTTGATGTCTCTCAATGAGGGACAAATGTGTCCTGAGACAAGATCGACTATTTCTGGATTGTTACCGTTAAACTCTGAAACTGCTGCAGCAGAGAAGGTGTCACAGAAAGTGAACTGCACGCTGCTTTGTCCACAGGGTTCACCTAAATCAACATGAACTGAAAGTTCCTCACAGGAGCTTTAAATTCTGCGAAAACGTGCCAGTTGGAATATTCTTCAATTTGTGATTCTATCCGTCAGTGTCTCTTTGTGTTTGATCTTGTATTTAAAATTGCACAGCAGGTTTGTAACACAGCCTTCGAGTTAAAATGATTAGTCTTGAGTCAAGATAACCATGATGTCATCACAATGACATCATTTTCTCTACTTTGACGAAAGCTTCTGAAGAGAGTTAACCCCTGTTTTTAGATGTTGACTAGCACTTTATAACATATCTTGAATGACTTCAATGTGAAATGTTTGTAGTCCCCATTTAATGTTTAATTTCTTATGCTGGCCAATAAGGTACACATGAAAAAGGATGCATGACAACAGATGTTGACCTGCGTTTGGCACCGCGAGCTTAAAGCTTCTAAACTGCAACTAATCTAGTAAGAAGTACCCTTAAGTACCTCCACCACATTTGTCCACTAATAGACGAGCAGATCACTGACAGACTAAAGCACTACCACAACATGATCACGACAGTTAAAGGGTTAACCCACATGTTCTAACAGAAGCGTCACTAGTCTATAATCAAACCAGACATGATCTGAACTAGACTACTCGTGTAGACTCCGCCTGTTCAGTCATCCGTCTTATAATGCAGTTACGCCATACGAGGTATTTGAATGTTCAGACGACTCCTGGGGGAAGTGATAAAGTTGTTGGGGATGGCGGTCACTACTTGAGGGTTCAGAGGTCAATGGACAGCATTTACAAAATGATGTTGCTATCTGGTCTCAAAACTGGCAACTGGAAAATCCCTAATCTCACAAAAATAGCCAAACTCCATCTCCAAAAATATGCTTTACATGTTTGTTCATTCAGCTATTACTTTCCTAAAGTCGTTTCACATTTTTCCCTTTTTTTCAAACAGTAAAAAAAGTTCCCAAAACTGTGCAATTTCTCTTAATCTTATACAAAATATTTCATTTGAGCCTTCAGCTAACAGCTAACATTGAGCATAAACCCCAAAATCAACATGCAGAGACAGTTGGACAAATGATCTGAGATTTTCAAATGAAAAGGGTTTTCTCTTTGATCCTTAGCAAGCAGGTTTCTACCCAAAGTCATTATATCAAGCAAACAATCAACATTCACCAGAAAAGCAAAAGTCTCCATAGAGGAAAATCAGGATTATTGCTTCCTACAACGACCCACCTGGCACTTTGATATCCTGCCAGGAATTGTTTGTCTCTGTCAGGCATGGGCTATGCTGATGCAAATAGATTTGATTTACAAAACAGAAAGATTGCGATGCACTTCCTCCCTTCCTGACAAAGCCCATGGATTCAAAATCTACTGACCCTTCTGTTTTAACGAGCAACTGGCTATTAAGGAAGTAAAGTGTTGGATAGATACTGATTACCAGCATCCATAGACGAGTCATCATGCAATCATCATATAAGTGTTGTAGAATTCAGGCATTAGAAAAATTTAAACATTATGAATGAAAAGATCTATACGGACCGACGTGTTATATCTAGAGTTAAAATCTTAGGAGCGACAAATGACAGAGTTCAAACAAAAGGAAAAATTGCAAGGATAGACAGTCTAGTTCTCTTTTCTTCCAGATTACCAGAACCCTCATGACGGTGAAATAGATGGTTCTGGAAACAGGAGGCACGCCTTTGGCCTTACGTGGGACAAAGAACTGTGGAGACAAAAGCAGATCAGATAATGATTACCTCGAGTCCAAAAGTGGCTCAAGAAGGAGAGCTGGAAAAAATGGAAGAGCAACTACGAAAATGGAGGAAAAAATGTGGGCTGAGAGAAGAGTGAGGTGAGAGAGCAGCTGCTACTACAAGCTTGCAGAAAAAAGGGAAGGGGGGGTGGGGGTCAGGTTTGTGAATGAGGGTGATGGTGTGTTTCAGGGTTAGGTGTAGCTGCTCAGAATTACGGGTAGTAAAACTGCAGAGTGAGTGAGTGAGTGAGAGAAGGCTGCTGCTTTGGGGAAGGAGATACTGTTGCTACGAAGGCGTACTGAGAGAGAAAGAGGTCGACAGGGCTCAGAAGAGGAAGCTGAAGGTGAAGAATCTGTGTTAATGTGTCAGTGCCTCACAAACCTCAGTTTCCACTGCTCTCATACCAGAGCTACCCAAAGGACAATGCAGCACAGACGAAAGACAAGGAACATACAGGTCAACACAGAAGCATTTTTTCCCCTCTTTTAATTTATGTTTGTGATTTTTTTCTATTTCTTTACTGCTCCCCTTTTTATTCTACCATCAGCATCCCTGATCATAAAAGTCACTAAATCAGTGCTTCTTCTCTTACGGAGCGGGGGACAGAATGTCTGAATATCAACTAGAACCGACACAAACAATAAAGACACACCTCAGAATAAATGCTACTTTTTTTTAGGTGCAGTAAGAAAAAAGGTGATAAATAAACTCTTCCTCCTGCTCACCTCAGTGTATGGAGAAGCAGTCAATACTGAATCAAGTGACTGACAACTGTGTGTTTACCTTTGAGGATGTAGTCTGTGAGCAGGGCAGGCACCTTCTCGCTGTCGTCCCTCATGGCGTGGAGGACTAGCAGAGCACGGAAAAACCAAAACATGCAGCACGTTATATAACGAAATGTACGTGGAAGCAAAATCAAGAGATTAGCAGGAAACAGAAAAGTTGCAGGGATGGAAGTAGCAACTTTAGGACTACGGATTAAATGTAGCTTCTGTGCTAATTCCAGTTTATTGACATGGATGCTATGTGCTGATTAATGTGCACTGTCCTAATTCAATAAATTAATCAATGAAATAGACTCACTCTTTGTGAGGATCTGGAGGTCTTCGACTGGTGGGGAGCCTGCTTTCTTCTCATATGGGATTACTGTGGTCAGATACTAAAAGAGAAAACATCATGTAAGTCGTTTTAAGAGTACTGTCACAAATGAAGGTCGATGCACATGTTTTCATTGTTGGGTTGTCGATTCTACTTTTTAAACAAAAAAGGTCTCATTGTTTTAAGAGGGTGATTAAATATGATGAGAGTAAATAAAAAGACAGGACATGCGAGCAGAGACTTGGAGGTAACTGGTAGTTGGTTCAAGAAGTTTTCACACACTAAAACGTTGGGTCTCCTTGGCTTAAAACAATGGAACATTAAAATGATAACACAAAGAAAATCTGCAACAACTGACACATGAAGACAAAGAGCAGTCAGTGGTTTATATGTAAAAAGATGAAGCATGGCTGAAGTAAAGAAAAGTCAATTAAATCAATCAAACAAAAATATTTAAAAAAAAAGGTTTAACCAGTGGACGCTGTTGAAAAAGAAACAAACATGCTCGTGATGAAAACGGGAAAACAAGAAGAAAAGAAGAGAAAAATCTGCAAAGACAAAAGATGCGAGTCAGAAGAAAGAGCAGGGGCACCTGTTTGTCCCCTCCTGTGGTGCCAAAAGTTTGACGGAGGCCATTTTGAATGACATTGGACAGTCCCTCCAGAGTGAGAAGCTACAAGGAGCACGAGGAAAGGAGGGGGGGAGAAAAAAAGAGTAAATAGAGATAAGGAGGTTTCTATATTCAGAGGGGAAGAAGGAACAAAGTTTGAGTATGAAAGCATCCGTATGCCAGGTCATTCAGCATGTGTTTGTACGACTAACTGAAGGTGTGTGTGTTTGTCTGTGTGTCCATTTTACTGATCCGTCGTTACACTCGTCGTCACCACCTGACTCACCGTGCCCGGTATGTGCGTGCTGGCTGTCCTCTGGCCGTTGGGCCCCGTCGTTGTCGTACTTCGGATTTTCTTCTTCTTCCGCAGCAGCTCGCGGTGCTCCTTCTGTCTGTTCTGCACGTCGATCAGCAGCGAGATGAAGCTGTTCTTCACCTGTTATCAAACACAAGAGAGGTCCCTCAGGTGGGTTCGGTCCACAGCAAACAGATTCTAGCGTCAGTGTTCTTTTTCTATTCTGCCAAGCTGGTTTAGACACAGCATTTGTCGACAGAGCTGTCAATCATGACATCACACGTGCTCTTATTTGTATCAAATCACTACTTTTAACCAAACTTCACAACAAAGTAAACACTTGGACATAAATCAACATGATGACTGAAAGCATGTATGAGAAAAATGTATTTGACTTGTATTGTGATTTGAAAGTTTGCCACATGTCCCATCTGTTGGCATGGACGAGGTGGGGTTAATGACCTATACTGCAGCCAGTCAGCAGGGGGAGCTCTTTCACTCCTCGAGAGCTCTTGTCCATTCTGTGAACAGTCTTCAGTAAGGAAGGGCTCATTTTCTGTGTTTTACAGGATGTCTATTTCTATCTACACTTGAAATGACATCAATACAACGTTGTGACGTCGAAGCAGACGACACTGTCAATGTAAAGCTGCTATGGTCCTCTGATATCTCTAAAGCCGTTTTCACACAAGCACTCCTGAGAATTTCACGTACATTTCAGGAGCTCTGCCCAATACATTATTCTGAATACATTTGAATTATCTGAACTCGTTTCTTCTTTAGATCTGTTCCAGCTTTTCAAACCTTCAGCAGACACAGATGTAGCTTTTGGTGATGCCTTGTCGTATTCATGCTGAAGCAGAATTATTATTCAAAAGATACAAAATTTAAAGTACCTCCTTCTCATAGTCCAGTTCGTCCCGCAGTGCCAGAGCCTGGATCAGCTCCTCGCTGTAGCGGCGAATGGCCGTCTCCACTTCCTCTAGAGTCTCGGTCAGCTCAGACACAGACAGATGTCGCAGCCCTGAGGATCGTGTGTCAACAAATCAGCAGGAAGTAAAGTAACATATCATACATGACGTCAAGTATTTGTTGTGCTTGAGGTAGATTGATCGACTCTTTAGCACAAGTCTGTGATGGTTTGACTGTGGGAGCCGAATGACTGCATGGAACACACAACATAATCATGCTGAATATGCATGTTCACTGTTAAATGGTGGCTTCTTATACAATCAAATGTGAAATAACACATGAAACAGCTGTAACATAAACTTGTCAGTTAAATCTCATTTAGCTTTGGTCACAAAGCTTTGACTTTTTGTTCCTTTTTTAAGATGAGGGCCACACAAAACTGTCCATCAGCCTCCATGACTCCCCTGGTTCACCTCTCAGGACTAAACCTTTGCCCATTACTTTCTCAATGTTTGAAGCCATGTGACTGTCATGTTTTAATGTAGAATTCAACAGGCTGAAGGGTTGTAGTCAGCTTGTGAGCTCCAATAAGTATCAGCTCTGCCTGCAGCGAGTCTGGTCACTAGGGCTGGGAATCTTTGGGTGTCTCACGATTTGATATGATTTCGATTGTTGGGGTCATGATTCGATTTTTGAATGAGTACATACTTCAGGATCTACCCCAATTTTCTGTGAGACTGGCTGAATTTCTTGCTGCTCCATTTGGCATTCTATTGAGTTAAAGAGCTAGCCTTAGCACTTAGCAGGGAGTGACTGATTAGCCCCAAAAAATAAGCGATTTTTGGAAGTCATGAATCAATTTAAAATCTCAGAAGATTTGTTTTACATAAAACGATTTTTCCCACCTCTACTGGTCACTAAAACAAGCATCTGAGGGCGCGATCAAACTGGCAATCCGTACCGTGACTAAGCACGCTTTGCCCCTAAAGTCCAGTTTGTTTGACCAGTGTGAACGCTCCGTACCGTGCTCAGGCACGGTATACTTCCTTGGCTCTGGCACACGTCGAAGAGGTGTGCTTCGACACTGTACTGTCATGCACAAGCACGCGGGTACACAACGTTGACAGCCTTCATTATGGAGAAATCCCAGAGTGTTCTGGCTGTATCTGACTAACATGACTCAAAATAAGCCTCAAAGTCAGTAAAGTAGCTGTCATGTTCTCTGTGTTGTTCTCCGATGTGCAGATGCGGACTTGACTGCATCTCACTTTAAAAAAAATTGTTCTCGAGTCCGCCTGTTTGTAAACTGAGCACGCTTCATAATGTAAAGTTATCCATGTGTTGTATTACAATGTTACAATGTTACAATGTTACAATTCACTTAGCAGACGCTTTTATCCAAAGCGACGTACATCAGAGAGTAAGTACAACACTAATCCATTCATACACCGCCACCGAAGCAGCGGGAGCAATGCAGGGTTAAGTGTCTTGCCCAAGGACACATCGGACATGTTGCTCAGCTGGGGATCGAACCCTCGACCTTCTGGTTGAGAGTCAACGACTCTACCAACTGAGCCACAGCCACCCGATATTATTAGTATCACGAAGTTATGTACAAGAGGTAACCTTGCTTAGGCCCGGATTGTCCTGGTGCAGTATGCAGTGCCGTACCGGCCAGCGGGGGATTGGGGAAGGAGGGGGGAAATCGTGCTTGAGCACGGCACGGTACGGATTGCCAGTGTGATCGCGCCCTGAGACACAACGGTATTTCATGTAAAAAAAAGATGTATTCAGTGTTATTTCACCTGTTCAGATGCAGTGTTTTTATGTTGGATAAGAAGAAACCTACGCAGATAAAAAAACTAAAAAATACTTGTGAACTATGAAAACCAAAAGGCCATTATACTGCCAATGCTCTGCAGCAAAAACAAAAGTGCAAATCTTCTGCTGACAAAATGCCAACCAGGGAGCATTATGCATCTTTACTGATTGTCGACTTTAAAGGGGGGCTGCCAAAGTACAGATGTTAATAGAAGCAGATGTGTGAAACAAATATCTACAGCATTCGGGCAAACTGGGTGCAAAGAGAAGATGAAAATGATGCAAATGATGCAAAGCACGAGTCTGGCAGCAGAAACTGTGTGTGAGCCAAATATATGCTGCTGATTATATAACAAGAACAACACAACTGCTGTCTGTGTGCATTTATTACACATTACATAAGAAAGTTATGAGTGCATCGCCTTTCTCTTCATGTGCCCAACTGTGAGACTTATCAACACTTTAAGTGAATTGAGATTTCTGTCAAACATCAGAGTGTCATTGTCTCAGACACACAGGAACATTTGCACACACAAGGTGCATTAAACACTATAAAATGTAAGAGTGGTACTCACGGTCCTCGTAGCTGGTGTTGGAGCCCGAGCGTTTCAGGGCATGGAGGTCCTGAGAGAGCATGGACAGGTCAGACTGTGAAGGACTGTCGTCATCGTCTGGGTCTGGAGACTCCTGCATCATCTCTTCGATCTCCTCGATTACCTGAACAACAAACGCACAAACATGTCGACACTTGTACAATACTGTATTTCACATGAACGTCTCCGATACAGAGGAGGGAAGTCCTTGTCAGATGGTATTGCAGTTTACAAATTTCACTTCCTGTTTGTTATTATTACAACAGTGTAAAGTAATGTACTCTTGTGTCAGCATTACAGATTAAAGTTGAAGTCAAACCAGATGTTTGTTACGTGTCACACCACAGCACAAGAGTTTGTAAGAAGTCATTACTGGATATTTGGAGATGTAAAATATAGTTCTTTGTTTCATGGAACAATGACTTCATTTTCCCAGGTTACTATTTTGGTCCTGTTTGTAGTTTGTCTCTCTGAAATCTATTTTAGGTCATCACAAGATTTATAAAAGCATGTCAGAAAAAAAAAACTCTGAACAAGACGTTGGGATTGTTGAGCTGCTGAATAAAGTTACATAGAGAAATCAGAACAAACTGAATGCACTAAAGAGTACCAACTCGACTAAGCTGACACTGGTTAGACAATAAGAAGCCGCTTTTTCTTCATCACATCTTGACACCTTCTTTCCTTTTAAGATGCATTACTTGGACTTTGATGCCATTACTTGAGAGGACAGTGGATGGAGTAGGAAATTATAGAGAGAGAGAGAGACAGACAGACAGACAGACAGACAGACAGACAGACAGACAGACAGACAGACAGACAGACAGACAGACAGACAGACAGACAGACAGACAGACAGACAGACAGACAGACAGACAGACAGACAGAGAGAGAGACAGAGAGAGAGAGAGAGAGAGAGAGAGAGAGAGAGAGAGAGAAAGAGCAGCCGTGGGTCAGACTCAAACCGGTGTCTGCCTTCATTGAAGACTAGTCTCTGTATATACGGGGAATGCAACCTAACCACAAGGCCAAACCAGCACCCCAGCTTGACGTCCTTTTAAACACCAACAAGGAATTTTTATTTTTAATGTTGCAAATCTGAAATTTGCAACATTCAGTCATCACTTGCTTAAGTCTCCAGACATCTGTCTGTTTCATCCTTACATAATGGTGTATTTCAGTTATTATTCTTTTAAAGCCCTTTGTCAGCTGCTTTTGATAAGTGAAAGAAAAATAAACATTGTTATTTTTATTCTTAAATCCCACACCACTATGGTCAAGCAGAGCTACCTGTTCAGCTGTAAAGAGCGGCTCATCGTTGATGCAGGACACGATGATGGAGTGCATGTCCATCTGCTCCCTCAGCTCCTCGTCGTCTGACAGATCCAGAGACTGGTTGTCCAACTTCTGTCAATCGAGGAAAGGAGGGGAGAGGAAGAGGTTAGCAGATTGAAGACGGAGGAGCTAACTATTTACATATGGCTTCTCTCCTGCAAGGTGACATTAGAAAAACAATGCACGAGAATGAAAATGAAGCGTGCTTATTGACTCTTATGTGTGTAAGAGGTACCTCGAGCTCAGTGAGGTTGAGGGTGGGCAGGTGTAGGGAGCGAGTGTGCGATGTTTTCCAGTCCACCGCCATCACGTTGCCGTAATTATCCGTCAGAGCATTCCACACCCTGGGGAAGACGAAGAAGGTTTTACGTTTGAATACAACAAGAAACAGAATAAGACATGTCAGAGACGATAAAAGAAACCAATTTCCTTCTGTTTTTCTTACTGTGACACAGCAGGTTAACGGTGCGATCTTATCACCCTGTTACCACTTAATAAACTGTGTTTCTGTTGCATTTCACAGCAACCGCCTGAAACCACATACTGTAAGAGAGCAACAACTTCTCATTTAGAAGTCCACACATGTATTGCAGCTCAACCTTAAAGCAGAGGTCCACCAAAACTGTCTCATCGAACTCATCTCTGTAAACGCACACTAAGTTGGGCTCATTCAGAAACAGTGTCATGGTAAGACCATCGGACTGGTGCACGTTTACGATGCTCTGCAGAATGAGAGTTGGCAGAGGGAGGACATCACAGCCGAGCAGACGGTGAAGGAGCAAACAAGTTTACTGTTCAACTGTGAAATCCATCTTTTTTCTAAACGTCTTGGCTAACAGACTTGAGAGAATGTTGGAAAATATGTGCAACATGTGATTTGAACAAATGTTTCTATTTTGTGTTAAATGTCCGACACAAAACACACATTGTTTGAAAGGCTCCATACAGAACTCTCAAGTGGGCTTAACGGTTTCATTCAGGATTTGTTGGTCTTAAATTAATGTATTTTAAGAAATACTTCATAAGAACGCCACTTTACTTGGTTCCCATTTGAAGACAAAAGTCACATTTTTAAGGCATTTTGATGAAGGTTGAAAACACGTCTAGCAGAATCTAACACTGAAGTGCACGTGCAAGCCAATTCTTTATTCTGGGCATTTAATGCTGCAAGCAGAGCGGGGAAGGATGCTGTGAAGCCATGTGTCAGAGTGACTCTGCATCGTCATACCCTCCCTCACACACACACACACACACACACACACACACGGACAAATGTTTATGTAACTTGCATGTTTCTCCCTGGGGTGCTCATGCATAGCCTGGCGAGTGGGGGGCTGAGGGGTCGTTCTAAATAGGGCAAAGGCTGGCAGGATACATATTTTCTCCCTCCAGCAGAGGCAGTCTCAGGCACGTGAGCGCCAAAATACACAAATTAGTTTCGGTTTCACAGAGAGAGTTTCAATTTGAAAACGAGGCCAGTCTAAATTTCAAGGGAACAATTGTCTCGTCTCCGCTTCAGCGCTGTGCCAATTTGTCTGAATAAACGTGCTTGGATACATTTATGGGGATGTTGTTTTATCACACGTGGGCACACGCATAATCCACATATACACAAATTGGCTTCAAAACAAACACATTTTGCTTTCTCCGGGGCGTTCTCACACGAACTCAAAGCCACATTTTCCTCCCTGTCATCCCCGTTGTTCGTCTCAGCCTCAGTCTCACTAAAGAAGAGGAGAACTTGTTAAGCGCCTGAGCACGTCCTGCAAAGTGCAGTCATCCAGAAAAGACTCTCGCTGAGCCTGGCGCTGCTCTTTGGGCTTCGCCGGGCTGCTGTCCAATTATTCTGTACCCTCCTTCCTCTGTGTCTTCACCTTTAACAACCATGGATGCTTCTCTGTAGAACCAGCCTCCCTTTATTCGCCCTCAACCTTTAGAGCAACACGAACTGCAAGTAGCTACAAGTTTGTGATAAAAAGCTCTCCATAATCGCCTCCATTAATGTCAGTGTGCAAAGTTACTATTATGTTACACAATGCCCGAGCTACAGGAACTCTTTAGTCCTGTCACAAGATATTCTTTCTCATGTCCAGTTACCAGCTGATATAAAGAAAATGATTAGACCATTCAACTTCTGTAAATGTATAGTATCTCTTATCTATTTGTAACAATAATAATAAATGAGTCTTATATAGCACTTTTCTAGATACTCAAAGACGCTTCAACAAAGAATGACAGCAAACAAGACAAAACAAAAAGGACTAGGACAGTACAAAGAAGAAGTAATGTAAGGGGGGGAGGATGGGAGTTAGTGGTTGTAGGCAGTGTTAAGGAGGTGAGTTTTTAGGGATTTCTTGAAGGAGGTGAGTTTGGGGGAGTCTCAAATGTTTTTTTGGGAGTGAGTTCCAGAGGGTGGGAGCAGCAATGGAGAAGGCCCTGTCCGCCCAGGACCAATAGTTTGTCCTGCAGGGGGGGGGGACAGGAGGTTTGCATCAGCAGACCTGAGAGTGTGCCGGTGGAGGAGCTCAGACAGGCAGGGGGGAGTCAGGTTGTGTAGGGCTTTGTAGTTGAGGATGAGGAGTTTGAAGTTGATACGCTTGGGGACGGGGAGCCAGTGGAGGTTATGAAAGATGGCGTGGGTGATGGAGTCTCTGGTGCGAGAGTGTGTGAGGAGACGAGCAGCGGACTTCTGGATGTATTGAAGGCGGGTGATTTATTTGTTTCTAAAAAGTATGAAACCTTTAGTCTTATATATGAAGCTTAATCAAATACAAATTTACTTAAATCCTTTTTGTTATTTCAAAATATACATTTACTTTATTTATCTTTATCAAAGAATATAGACATTTATTACTCGTATATTATCTTAATATCGAGCACTTCTCTTTAATCTATAATATCTGATTATACATTCATCTTAAACATGTTTACCCTCACACACCCACTGAGCTACAACTGACTTTCATAGTTATTTACAGTGGAAAAAAAGATCAATAAATGACAACAACCAAATAAATCACTAAGCCACTTCTTCACCCCTGTGTGGTTTGCAAATCGTATCTTTATATTTCTTTTTGAAACAGAATCCTGTTTGGACATTGCTTCATCTCTACATGGAAACTGTTTCACAGTGTAACTCTCCAGATTGAAACACAAAAATGTTTCCTGATCCTACGTACACTAGGAGTTTTAAAAAAATAACACTCTTAAATTATAACTAACATGTCTACTTAGTGCATATGAGGTCTTTTTGCTTAAAAAAATGTGTCGCTGGATAGTTATCAACCAATGTCTTATGGAGAAGGGGTGAGATTTGATAAGTTTATACTTCTGTCCACTCCACTTACAGATATGTGAACTGAATCATCAACTGTATGTTGTTCAGGCAACATCAGTCAAGAGGAGGGGGTGATTTATGAATTCAACACACACACAGCTCTGTAGTCATATCGCACATCTGTTGTGAGGAAATGATGGGACATGTGAATGTGTTTTCTGATGGGATATAAACACCTGCTGAGAACCTCTGACTGAGACAACAAGGACTGTTGTGGTGTTCAGAAAGGAGGATGGCATAACCTTTGAGAAAGTAACAACTCCGTTCATGAAACGTGACATTTTGTGTCTGTCTGCAGTAAGAGGTAACATCAGGTCTCCTAATAGTTAGGTATAAAGTCTGAAGTGTTTGTCTTTTGTGATCAACGTCATTTAAAAGCATGTAAACGTGTATGTGTAAGGTTGAACAGCTGCTCTCGATATACAGATGGCGGATCAGTGGTTTCAACAGTTAAAATAGTTCAATCAGGCATGAAATCAAGTATTGGTAACGTGGCAT
Source organism: Tautogolabrus adspersus (assembly GCA_020745685.1). Classification (NCBI taxonomy): domain Eukaryota; kingdom Metazoa; phylum Chordata; class Actinopteri; order Labriformes; family Labridae; genus Tautogolabrus; species Tautogolabrus adspersus. Next base: position 17,398,951 of record CM036543.1, on the reverse strand, counting down.
GACCCCTCCTCTCTCTCTAACACACACACACACACGCACACACACACACACACACACACACACAACAGAAGATAACACATTTCTTGGTTCCAATTTTAACATCCAAAAAGGCATGTTTCTTAATGGTAACACTGTAACGAAATAAGCCCCTCGTCTACAGTTTTGAACCAGGGAGCGAAGTTCTTCAGAATTACACGAAATGATCTTTATTCTGAATGTGCCAGCCTGGATTAGCTGTCAGCTAAACTTTGGACAGCACTGATTTCAGCTGAGCTAACTCCCTCTTACCGGGCTACTACAGCGTTATGTTAGCCTAGAGAGGCTAACGTGGCTAGCTAGCTAGGAGATTAAAAGTTCGCGTCAATAAAAGCAGCATAAAAAGTCCCACTCACTCGTCGTCTTTTAAGTAATTATCCTCTGTGATGGGTTTGATGGGAGCTATGTTCTCCGTTGCGGTGTTATAATTTCGGAAACAAACTGTCAGCTTCTCGTCGAAGTCGTGGACGAGGTCCTCCATCGATTTGAAGCTGCAGATCTCCCCGGAGAAACTGTTGTCCAGGTCGGAGAAATCGTCTAGGCCCGACGACGAATCGCCCACATTGGAGTTCAGCTGGTCCAGCTGCTCTGCCGTAGCGGAGGACGGCTTGAATTCGTTAAAATCCTGCCAGTCCTCATCAAAATGGGCTAACGGAGCCGCCATGACTGCAACACGGAGCTCGGTTGACAGCCACTTTAGACCCCTAAGTGGTGCTCTGTTTTCGGATTCGAGACTCTGAAGGAGATGGTGAGGCAGCGAGAGAGTTAGTCGGGGAGAGAGAGAGAGACAGGAAGAGAGAGAGACAAGAGTGGGCGGTCAGATGTGACGTCATTTTGTAAGTCCTTCCTCTGCAAAACAGCGGAGCAAAACAAACCTATGTCACTTATGGATGTTGTGTTGTTAACGTTTACTTTGTCACTGTCAGTCAGGAAAAGTAAATGTACATTTATCAGGTTATCTTAGAGGATGAGAAAGCTCGAACATTTTGCGTCTTGCAGCAAAGACAAACTCGCTGCTTTTTCATATCACAGCAATGTCTTCTGTTCTGGGATTTTCTGAAGTTGACACCTAGCCAACTGAAGCTCGATAAAAAAGGCTTTCTTTTTCAAAGTAATACAGCAGGATTTTAAATATAAAAATCCTGAATATTATTCCGATATGAAAATCCAAGTCCTCAACCCGTATTGTAAGGTCTGTGCAATGTGTAGATATTTTAAGTTCGACCAGACCTTTATCCCATAGCCTACTTTTTGGCGTAAAACTGTATTTATTCTTGGTTTTCTACCTTTTCCTACCTTTTATTTGTAATAGCTGTAATATTTGTCTTAAGGTATGTTCAAAAAACTCCACCAGGAGGTGCAATACACCTTATGTTGTGGAATAATACCCCTCTATAATAAATATCATCACAGAAATGCAAAAACGTGCTCTTACTCAATACACACACAAATATTTAATACCACAAAAATTGAAATCCAGCACACCTTTAAATCTTCTTCTCCTTATTACGAAATTGTTTGTATTCAGGTATTTCCCTCCCCACAATAACAGTTCATTACAGGTATCTTAATCACATACAGAAAAATATTTCTCAGAAGGTCATTTTGTTCTATGAATTTTTTAATGGCCCTTTCCCTCATACCAACACCATAACTAAATGATCTGTCAAACAATATAGGGCAGAGTCTATGCTGCTTGTAAAGCAGTTTTCAAGTTATGTATTGGATCATTTCATATAGTTCATGATTTTATTATACATGTTGTTGTTATTTCATATTTTATTCTTTATAGTTTGGAACACTCTGGGACTTTTACGGGTCCCCTTAAGTCCCAAAAAGTAGACAATATATAAATATATTTTGTGCACACAACATAATTATCCTGTCTGCACAAGTTATCATCTAACTTGTAATATATGGGCAAAAACAAGGTTTTCTCAAAAATATCGTCACTTTATTGGCAATTGTTCTTATTATTCCTAACGGCATTGTAGATAGCCTTTTACCAGACGGGCTGGCTCCAGAAACTGCGTTCAAGAAACAAATGACTGAATACAAAGTAGAAATTTGACACAAGTTAAACTCAGTACTGTACTTCACACAACAGAGCCCTTGACACATGCTTTGCCAAAAGCAGTGATACAGGGCCAAACTGGGCTCCCTCTCTGCGTTGAAGTTGGGAGTTTCGGGGCCTTCACTATCTTTCGCCCCATCAAACTTCCATTGGCCTTTTTTTTTTTTTTTTAACCCTGAATGCTTTATTGAAAATATGCATACATAACACTTTTCCTACACAACAATACAAAACAGTACAATCACTTTTGTAATTAAAACATCGAACGCAAAGCCACACATCACCCCTTGCCCCCGCCCTTGCCAAGGAGCTTAAAGATGCTACAGTAAGCCCTTACTATATCCCCACCCAGCCCCCTACCCAACACAACCACCATTACCTCCGTGACCTCTGAGAGAAATAAGACATGGTTAAATCAGAAACAACTCCCTTGGAAAACTCAGACAGAAGAAGAGTAGACACCAGGTTGCATACAGACATAGCATTTGCCACCAGCAGGTGAATAATGGGCTATACTGCAACTATTTTTCGAGTTCTTGGTAAGTGACTGGTCGTGACTTTCATTTTTAAAGATGTAGGTTGCGGAAAAGGAGTCCATTCTGCAGTCAAGGATCAAGGTATGTAACCTACAGAAAACAGTGGTGTGCCTTCAGTGATAGGCTCTGATATGGGTCAGAGAAGAGGCAACTTACAAAGAGAAAGATCTGGTCAATTACACAGACATGCGATAAAGTCGATTTTCACATGAAGGAAACTCCTTAAAGGCGAGGGGTGGATACTTCAGACCTGATTTGATTGTAGGTAACACACTTCCTTCAACAAAAAACAAAAAAACACTCCAATCCCAATCCAACTGGCATGGGTGTTACTGTGCATATTCATTTGCAATATTCGTGGTAGATAAAATGAAATGTAAAGAAACAAAAACATTAAAAAAAGATTTGAAAAAAAAGGGGTTATAAAGATTACAGAAAATAAAATGAGGACTCAAAATGTCTGGTTATATTTTAATATGATCATACAGGGATAGAGGTCAACCAAAAAATGATATAATGTGAACAAAAAATTGAAGTAACAAAAAAAGTTCAATAAAAACAGGCAGAAAAGCACTGATTTTAAACATGTTTTTACTGTATATCAGTCTGTAGCAAATAGTCATTACATACCCTGAAAAAAGGGAAGAAGAAAGCTTTGAATTGTGCACTGACCGCTGAATAACTTGGCTGGAGAGCAAAGGGGGGGATGCTGAATTCTCTGTAATACGAGGCTGCTGTGCCTTGCCTTATGTGCTGTGAGGTTAAGGTTGTTGTTTTTTCGACAGGGTCATTAGTCACTGCTTTTGGGAGCATATTAGCAAGATGAGGGCTCAATTCCTTTAGTAATCTCTGATTACCTTATGGATTAATGCGATTGCAGTTGGTGCAAAAGAGCAGTGTGGGGGGGGGGGGGGGGGGGGGTCATACATACATACTGACAGTTTGTGTGCAACTGTATAAACAGGAAGGCAGTTTGTGTGTGTGTGTGTGTGTGTGTGTGTGTGTGTGTGTGTTTAGGACTGCATCAACACTCCCTAATGCTGAAATAGGTTCTGGTTACTGGTGCCTCTTCTCCATAACTATTCGTCTCATAATTTACAATCATTAACTTCTCATATGAAGTGACCCTTTGCTAATGACACATTTTACAGCTTTTTGAAACATGCCTCTTTCAAAAATCGCTCTTTATACACTTTCTTTTCCCCATTGCCAATAACTGTGTAAATGTTGTTTTTAAATGCCACATGGTGAAGGAGAAATAAATTCTGATGTAAAAATTAAAGCCCCAGATTAAAGAAAAGGTTTTTCTTTTACAAAATGGCTCTCACGTATTCTTTGTTTCACAGATAGAGGTACCTATGGGGCTTTGGATAACTTAGAATTGGTTTAAAATCCTCTTTACAATTTTTATTAAGTGGGATTAAGAGCATAGGGGGGGGGGATCTTTTGCTGGTGTGAATAGAGCACACATACAAAAACATGCTGCAATTAAACCTGCATACACAAATGTCAACTCTCACACTAATGTGTGCATTCATAATCACTCACTCTCTCGCTCTCTGACACGCACACACACACACTCACTCACTCACTCACACTCACACACACACAAACAGAGGAGGGACAGCCGTCACCAGTGTGCAATCCCAGTAGCACTTTTCACATCTGAAAGCATGTCTTTTTGAGAAAGGTCATAATATTTGTGTCCCAACAGAGGAAAGCTCACCGTTGATGTGTGACCACCCGTGAGTACCTCTGTCTGTGTCCTCTTTAGGCAGATGAAAGGAGTTGTGCAGTAGCTAGCTCGACAGGGGGGGGGGGGGGTTTGGGAAGGTACAGAAGACTGTCCTTGTTAGAAGTTAAATTAAGGAATAAAAAAAGTTCCTAATGTCGAGAAACAGAAAGTGGAATCTTCAAGCTAAAGCTTTCCACGGGCACTACTCAAGCTAAGATTCACCTCTTAAATGAGAATTACGCTATGACTATCATAAAAAAAATTGAACATTTAGCATAGCCTTTTTTGTTTGTGTGTCCTTTCTCAGCTGGTCAGTCAGTGTTTCAATTATGGGTTTCTTCGGCGTATGTCCGACAGATCAAATGCGAAAATATAGCAAGACAGTGGGGGCAAAGGGAAAACATACGAACAGAAGAGTTGCTATTTCCTCCCTGTGCCCCATCCTCCCCCAACAATAACCAACCCATGTTCATGGAGACATTATACAGGTGATGTGATAGACAAACAGGCAGACAGGTGTAGTCCAATTGGAGGCCGGCTGCTCTGCTGTTTCTTTCTTGAATGCATCATGTGGAGGCTTCCAGCTCAAGGTGGAGGTGGTTTTCCTGGGTCGGATGGAGGAGAACAGCCATTGAAGCTCACCAATTGGATGGTGCTCATATGTGCTGGGCATTGACTGCTTTTCCTCTGGGCCAGAATCAGGTTTTTTTTTTGACTAGAACCTGAATATTCAGGGTCTTTATTTAACTCCTCCGTTCTGCCTTAGCCAGCCGGTACACAAAATATTCTCACTTTTGTTTTCTATTGTCTTGGAGGCTTTTGTTTGTTTTTCTTCACTTGCTTTAGGTCGGTGTTGGATCTAATTTGCCCGTGTAGGTTTGATTTATTGATGGATTCTTGGATTGTTGATATAGAGAGATGTCATCAGGCCCATAAGTGACCATCAACTGTCCATGTTACTGCAGTTCTCTAAGGGAAAGAATTAATAAAGACATGTTACACTTTGTAAAAGAATATGCAACACAACATTTGACATTCATTTTCAGGCTTAAACATTCAGTTTAGGTAATGTAAATTCTTAGCTAACAATGCTCCTAAAAACAGATTTGGCTTTCACCATTGAGTCCGTCCGCTTCTTGTGACTCGAGGAAGGGTGCTGGACCCCAGACACGCACTGTGCCATCATCTGAGGCGGAGGCCATGAGTCCTGGGATGGTGGGGTTCCAGCTCACACAGTTAACGGTGCGGGTGTGGCCTGTCAGCTCAGCAATGGGAAGTTCCCCGCGTCTGTGCCAGATGTACACTTTGTGGTCTGTAGAGAAGAGAGCACAAAGGAAGCAAGATAAAAAGTATTTAGCAACACACAATGGGAAATATGAGAAGACATGCAGGATAATTACAGAATACAGATACAAATATGAAAAGAGAAAAAGCCTATTAAGTAGGGCTGAAACGATTCTTCGAGTAACTCGAATAATTCGAGGCCAAAAAATCCTCGAGGAAAATTCTTTGCATTGAAGCTTCGTACTTAGATCGTGAAGGATTTGAACGTGTTGACGATCTGCCAAAGCAGAGAGATCGTAGAACCGGGCTAATGTGTTTATTCCATCATGCTGCAGTTTATGTTCCCACACAGACGCGTCTCCCCCTCCCTGTTTACTCCGCAGCGGCGCGGGATCACCGCTTAACATGAAAACGAAACTTAAAGAGTTAGTCCGTAAAAACAACTCCATCCCAGTTATATACAACTGTTAGAGTTATTTCCAGACCAACAGGGGGCAAGAAACAGTTAGGCTATCTGAAGAGTTTGCAAAGTGATGGTTTGTAACCTACTTCGGATAGCGACACAACAAACTCTAAACGAGCCGGAGAGATGTTCACAGTCTGCTGAGAGTCAGACAGAGCGAAGCTCAGACAGTCAGTGATGGGAGATATAACCCCGGTGTTTAAACTGATGCTGCCGATGTTTGTCTGCTCTCTCTTGTTCACGTAGGGAGGCGATTATATCCGCGAGGTCCGAACCTCGGTGGTTAAAAAAATGTTTGAACTAGTACAATCATTTATTTCTATGCATACTGCTTTAACTTATAAGTGATGTCAGTCAGCAGCTCTTTTTCCTCTTGTTCAATGAAAATGGTGTATTCTTCCTAACGTTACATCAACTTGGTGGATAGTTATTAGCTATTATGTCCCCAAGTTCACTAAGTTTTCCTCACGAAAAGAACCACAGAATGTAAATGCTGCAGTCAATTTGGGAAAGCCTGAAAGTCATTCATGCTGTTTTCTTGTTAAAAAAATGGTCTCTTTTGTAAATTGACTATTGCTCTTTAAAAAAACAAAAGTATTTCTTATCCAAATATTCGATTACTAAAATAATCGATAGCTGCAGCCCTAGATATAAGTATACTAGAGATTCCCTGATGGCTACAATTTTCCGAATCTTTTCAAGGTCTGATTCATTATCCGGTTTATATTTCTTTTAAAAACTATGATTGACAGCAAAAAACAACATTTTTTGCAACTTTTCTTAGATGGAAATTCAATTTTACAGCTAAGGTTTTATCATTGAAGTGTCCCATCGTAAGCAAAGAATATTACAGGAAAATAATTAAATAATATTTGACATACTGGGGGAGCACCAGTGTAAATCAACATTTATTATTTTAGAAGTACTTCAGGGCAAGAGGACCAAGTCCAAGGAAAAGGTCTTTGTTAACCTCTGAAAGGTCAATGCCTTTTTGGCCTCTGCTGACATATGAGCTTGTGTGTTTGTGTGCGTGTGCCTGTGTTTGTGTGCATGGCATGCAATGCGCGGCTTGTGTGTTAATGTGAGATAGGCACAGAATCGGAAATATTTGTGGCTCAGTTGGTAGAGTTGTTCCCGCTGCTTCGTCGGTTGCATATGTATGTGTATGAAAGGGATCAGTTACTGCTGATGGACTCATAGAAACCTCTGCCATCAGTGTGTGAATGGGTGTGAATGTGTAGGTGTGACATGCGTTGTAAAAGCTCTTTGAGTAGTCAGAAGACTAGAAAAGCGCAATACAAGCTCAAGTCCATTCACCATCCATCACATCCAAACAGGCTGAAAATCAGCCAAAACCGATAACCAGCCGATGAACCTCTGGTATACTACTACAACATTCATGACCTCTCCAGAATGAAATGAGCCTATGTTAGCTACAGTTGATCACAGTTAATCAGGCTGGTATTTTTTGTGCAGTTGTTCTTCTTGACTGTACCTTCGCTGCCGCTGGCAATGAAGTCTTCGTTGTGTCCCCCAAAGCAGGAGTGGATGGTGTAGAAGCCCTGGGTCACACCTTGGTACTTCCTCACCAGCACCCGGTCCTGAAGGTCCCACAGGTGCACTCCCTACACCAGGAACCAAGAGAGTAGTTTTTCAGTGCTGAAATGTCCTGCATAGTGTTTCTAAATGCAAAGGTGCTCTAGGAACCAGTAATAATGCACCAAACATCTTACCTGAGTTGCTACATTTAACAAAGCTAATCTTCCATTCTTTGAAACAGTAAAAGACATGATAGGGTGATCCTCCTGAACTCTGTGGAGGACATGTAGACAACAAACAAGCAGTCAGGAAACATGTGGAAACATGCCAATATACAAAGAAATAACTGATATGGACTCCCTGGTTGTTGGGATACGTAATCATTACAATCAAAATGATGCTAAAGTATGGCCTGAACAAAAGCACTTTGTAGAGAGTATAATGACTAACACGTACATGTTTCTGTCTGTAAGGTCCTCGAAGTTGTACCCCCGGATACGTTGGTGTGTGTCAGAGGCCAGCACTGCTCTGCCATCGCCCAGGCACCACAGGCACTGCACCCTCACACCCTCCCAGGAGTCCAACAAGTTCCCATCCAGGTCCTGAGAACACAGACAGACCACTCTACAGCTCTTATTCTTGACTGAGGAATGATCACGTAATATATGGCAGTCTGATTAACAGAGGAACCTATTAGATGCTCAAAACACAAACACAGTGGAAAACATTGAAAGGACTTTTTAGAGGTCATCGTTTCTCAAAATGTTCTTCTTTCTATTAATAACTTGAATTATTGTAATTTGAAACTAACATTTAAACATTAATAATCAACCACATAGAAACCTGCCCATCCACAACTAATAGATACAGATGCAAGAAAAGACATGTTTATAGGTTCATTGGGTTCATGGCTGCAAAATCAATACACTGATATATCCCATTAAATTGAAGAGAACTCTTTCAGGTTAGCCATCACAAAACAGCTGCTAAATGTCTATCCGTTATTACCTCCTGCAAGCCTCCTGCATCCTATAAAACACACCAGACATTCAGCATTGATGAAAAGCCAGAAATGCTACATAGAGATGATACATAAACCCAGAAAGGAAATAGACAATACCAATTGGAGCCATGTACCTTTACAAACATATTTAGTTAAACGCACAGTACGTAAATTCCGTCGCCAGGGGGGCTCTCAATCAAAACAATAACAAAAGATGAAGTCGAGGCTGGCGGAGAATCATTGGATTGATTCTCTCTCCTACTCCACCCCCACCCCCGATGAATACGAACTCCGAGTTGACCATAGTCAAGACAAAAGGGGCGAAACAGACCTGAGGAAGAGAATATGTTTACCGACGAGCTAATGTATCCAAGTATAATTTACATGACGTTTTTAGCACAGCAGCACATACAGTACGACAACTTTCATTAGCAGTTCCCGCTTCCTTATGTAGCTGTCTTTGACGTAACATCCGCTGTTTCCATGGCAACGATAAACTTCTTGTGTCTGTCATGTCTGCTGCCCCGACAAGACACGGTCCATTACAACTATAACATTAAGAATTTCTCTGGCTTTGATAACTGTTGGAAATATTTGAGGTAATGTAAGTACTCAACAACAAAATGATTTAACAAAGGTTTAGTCCATTTTTCATTCATTTAGATATTTTAGTGTAAATTCTGCATATAGTTCCTTTAAAAAGAAATAAAACCAGCCATCCACTCACACATTGATAGAACTGTCCTCTTTGTCCTCCAGTGACAAAGCGTTTGCCATCGGGGTTCCAGGCCACACTGGTCAGACTGTCCTCATGGGACTGGGACATTTTGGTCCGCAGCTCCCCCGTCTGGATATCGAAGGAGTTGGCGAAGACATCACAAAAACAGAGCAGGAGAGAGAGATGGGGGGAAGGGAGACAGCAAAAAGAAACATTAAGTAAGAGTGGGGGAGGGGTGGCTGAAAGGAGGAGAGGGAGCGGAGGAAAGGAGAGGTCATTGAGTACACAGCCTACACAGTATCTATGGGATGTTTTCGTCTCCTCTTGTTTACTTAATGTGAATGAGATGAGACGTCTCAATCCTGTCATAACCGGTCTAAGCTTTTGTACACATTTTCAGCTGGAAAAAGATTTTCAAAGCTTATCACAAGTAAACGATTATCTGTATATAAAAACAGTGCAGTATGATGTCACCTGAATATTCCAGAGCCACAGCTCAGAGCAGTCGTCAGGTCCACAGGCGATCAGGTAAGTGTCATCGGGACTCCAGGCTAAGTAAGAGACACCATATGCATGACCCTCCAGGGTTCGCAGCAACTTTAACTGGTGGCTCTCCTACATAATGAGAAGATAACAATAAGAGTGATAAAAATGTGGTTCAATATACAGAGGATTGTATAGATTCGCCTGCAGTGAAACTAGGAATGTCAAACAGTCAAAAAATCCATTGCCCACTGACTGGCAAAAATCTACTAGACATAACCTGGAGACAAAAAAAAAAGGAGGAAGCCAATCTCTGTGAAAAACTTATTATTCTTATTCAATGTCTGAGAGGCACCTTATTTAAATCTAAAATTCTCAGACAAAAAAAGTCACAGCCAACATAAAAAAACTCAAAGAAAAGCAAATTCTGTGCTACAGATAGATTCTACCCTCAAGGTTCCTTTGAAAAATAAAATAAAACATATGGTAAACAAGAGCTAGGGAAAGAAAGACCCTCCAAAGTTAAACGCAAATGGTGCAATGAGGAACACAATATTATTATTCTTTTTTTTTTTTTAAAAGAGAAAGAATCAAAGTGAGTGTCAGACTTCTAACAAAGGCTGAGCAGTGGTTACGTATGCATTGCCCTTGATAGTTGATTTGATCCCAAGCCTATTCACACATGTACAAAATCCTGAAAAATGTCCTGAAATTTTCAGTGAAAAGCGTGCGTGAACGGAAAAGCAAATTTATAAACCCACGATTATCCGAGCAGAAGGGGGTGATGACGTTATATGCGTCAACCTTTGTAGGCGTAATGAAGAATGCTTCATACTATTTTCTGCTCATCAGTCTGTATTGACCATTCATTCTGAACTAGGAATAGATACATTGTACAAATATCCCTTTAGTATGTTTCTGTAAGCCAAAAATCCTGTACGCATCTGTCGAAGCCCAGAGAGACGATGACATTCCTGAAGGGTCATTTTGGCTGTTTATTAAAAAATCAAAAGAAAGAGATAGCAGGTTTCTTTAGGCATATTTTACACTCACCGGGTCCACTTGCCAAACTATGACTGTAGTGTCTTTGGAGCCAGTTGCTAGTTTGGTGCCGTCGTTTGAGAATTTGCAGAACCACACCTCGTTACAGTGCTCTGTCAGAATCTGTTGCGTGTAACATGGGAACTGTTTCCTGTAATGTGGAAAAAGACCCTAGGTTAAACTTCATTGTGTAGGTCAATAACGGTAGTTCTTTACTCGTTATATTGTCTATATCAAAACAAAACACGTTAAAATAGTCAAATTAATCCCACAAACAGGGCCTGTGTTCACAGCCGGTGCTTTTTGCGCTGGTGTCGCTTATTTCAATATAAAACTAATGCAGTTCAGTGTCAGCGTCTAGAGCACAACAACACCCTCAGTATTAGCTATTTTTCGTCGCTGTGCCGACAGCTTTCTCAGTTGAAATCCGCTTTAACTTTTGGAACAGCTCGTCAGTGTCCCCTCTCAACAACAATGGTGTAGGAGAAGGTTATCTGAATCGTCTTTCAAGGAAACAATTTCTGGGTTATATGACGCTGATGCCACGACAGGATTCCTTCTTGGGAATATCTCATTGAATAAAAGCAAATATTAAGGACGCAGAGCTACTCGAACCGACCTAACAGTCACCACCGAGGGAAGCAGAAGTTAACTTTAGTAACCTAGCAACGATGAGAAGTGCTCTGAAGCTGAGGTTGTGGGTGCTGCCAGCGCAAAAAGCGCCGTCTGTGGTCACAGGCCCTTAAGGAATATTAGGGAGAAAGTTACAACGAAAGTAGTGCAGCATTAATAAAGATTGCATGACCTTTATAATTATGTTTTTCTAACAACAGTAGGTCTACAGGTACATAAATGTGATGCTTCAGTATGATTATTAAACAGTAGTGAAGCCTTGAGGGGTTGAAGCAGCATGCTAGCTGTGCAGCACCAACCTGCTGCAGACATGATCGAGGAGGAGAGAGACAGAGTCCAAACTACTGTCTAGCTTGGTGTTGTGATAGAGGCAGCGGTCCCTCTGAAGCTCCACTGCTTGCCGCAGCAGAGTCTGCAGCCGCCGAGGAGGCAGCATTACAGAAGGGGGCAGATACGCTACAAGAAGAGATAAAGGAACACAAAGTTACTCAAAAACAGGTCGGGAAGTATGTGTGTTTGCTCTAAGGTGCCAGTGTTTTACTCACTCTGTAATTTGTCCAGTAGTCGGCAGCGTGAGGCGGTACCCTTGCCCTCCCACTCTGCCTTTGCCCTCAGGTCCTCAGCATGGCTACACATTAAGTACCTGCAGGAAGACACAGATAGCAAGATCGTCAGAACAAAAACACATTTAAAACACTCCAAAACAGAAAGCACAATATAGTCTCAAACTAGTCATTAGTATGCAGGGGATCATCACAGATTAGAAATCATAATGTTTAATCAAACTTGATATGTAGGAAATAGACTGTTGTTTACAACCTAAAATGAGCGCACACAGTGCATTAAGTGCATGTTCTGTCTCAGAAACAAGCTGACAGATATGTGGTGACAGGGTAAAGGACACATCTGGATAGAGCTGACTGATTAATTGAAGATGAGACGTGTGAGATCGATAAATGATTCTGTCAATGGAGTGACAGACTGGTAAGACAAACAGGAAGGTCTGCAGTGTTGAGTGATCAATGCACACTGATTGATTTGATAACAGAATAGGATAATGCGCTAGCTGTGCTTTCATCAGACGGTTGAGGAGACAATCCTAAAGCTCCCGACATTTCACATACTATATAAGAAGCATTATTAGTTCATTACAGTCTTTCAGAACAAAATTCATAACAAACCAAACGAAAGAATTATCGTTGAGAAAGATTAATCAAAGCAATTGGTTTTTAGCATGCTGTGAAAGCAATTTACACGAGAACTGAAACTCAATCGGAGCTAAAAACTACTGATTGTTTTCTGACCCTTTGCTGCTGTCAATAGTCAAGTTTGATTATTTCAGATAGATTCAAATATCTCCTTTGTAGATAGTAGCTTTGTTACAACAATGACGTTCAAAAACAAACTGCTTAAATGTCATGTTTATAGAGGGAACTATTGGCACATATTCAATTCCAATAACCAATCTGCATCCATTTCTAACTTCGGGTTCTGAAGTTGGCTCACCCCCAGTTGTGGCAGCTGTATCATTAATGATTACAGTTATCTAAGAGCTACATTGCTACATGAAGCTGTTTTTTTTTGTATACAAGTAATGACTGCTATGAGACAGATGCAATATTCAAAATGGCAACTGTACCCGCTGAGTACGTGGATGCGGTCTGTGTTGTACTTGAGTGGCGTCAGCTCTCCTCGGAGCACCTGCAGAGCCTCCAGGACTTTGCCATCCTCCAGGTACTCCAGGTACTTCTGCTGCAGCAGCAGGAACTTCATACGCTGAGTAGAAGAAGACAGACATGAGGTTTTCCACAACTGGAGGAAGTATAGAAGGAAAATGAAAAAGAATGAAGAATAACCAAGGAGCAAACATATTCATAACAATTATGTTGGGGAAAAGTCTCTGCATCAGATTCATCTACATGCTTATAAGTTCATTAATTCATTTGTTTTATTTCGTTCTGTTCAAGCAGTACAATGTAGAGGCATCCCTCCTCATTAATAATAATAAATAAATGTGTTCAAGATACCGTACATAGTCAATCAACAGAAGACCACTGATTATCAGTCACCTCTGGCTGTATTAGCATTTGAGGTATTAAGAGTCTCTTACTTCTCTCAGGTATGCAGTATGAGCAGCAGCCCTGACAACAGTTACCAGCACAGTACTAACTAATACACATACATTCAAGAAAACATCCACCCTCAAGAGTCTACTTATAAGTAATTCAAGAACACACAAGCCATCACTCTCCACTCTCCAACAAGGCTTGTGACATAAACAAACTGCTTACTAGAGCTGCAGTGAAAAGTCTTGTTGACAATGACATCACTAACCCGCTACAGCCCGGCACCTTAAACGGCTGTACACACTCCTACAATCAACAGATACAGCCTTTATCTCAAAGAACCAACTGGTAACAGCGGTTAAACAGACTTCTGACACAGGGCAGCAGGGGCTCAGCCGAGACGCGCACGGCCATTTTTGAGGCTCATCTTCTCTGCTAATAAGCATGCTGGCTGGGGCTAATTAGCTGTAGCTGCGGCCCATTTCAAAACTTTACTGTGAAGTTTTTCATATAATATAAACGATCAAAGTTGAACCTTTTGGTAGTTAGTTTACAAAACATGATCTTTTATTATTATCTTTTGTCAAATGAAATCATGCAGACAGACAGCCTTTATCAAATCAAACTTGATACTGGACTTTTTCAAAGGTTTTCCTCCAAACGTCTTTCACTACAAGTGTTTGATAAATAGTTGCAAGTAGCTCCTTAGATTCAATGGGAAATGAACTGTTGTGACTTTAAAGTGTAGATTGATGCCACACTCCAAAAATGTTGGCAATTTTGGCACTAAACTGAGTTACTAAGAATATTTAACTGTATCTCTTTGTCAATGTTTATGCAGAACATTATTAAGAGCCTGTTAGAATGACTTTGTTGTGTGGAAATGTGACCCAGTTATGGTAACACTCCTCCAGTTACATCTAAATTAAAAAAAACATTTTCAAGGGACATGGAAGTTTGAGCTTTTATAAGATTTAAACTCTCCCGTGCTTGTTTTATCAAATACATGTGAGTCATCAGGATATTGAAATTCTAAAATACAGAGCACTGTAACTTCAAACGTCATTTTTGTAGTCATTTATAAACTAACTTACACACCATTTTAATATTTTACAACAGGCCAATACAAGCAAATTATCAGCGGATCCATCTGATCTTTGGTTGCAAGAAATATGTTCTCAATATCCAGAAATGAAAAAAATCATAAACGTATCAATTATTTATTTATAAGAATTACTCAGTCTAAGGATAAACTAAAGCCATGTTGAACTTCATGCACTCACACCTTGAATCGTGGTGTCCATTACTGCTGCACATCCAAAACATTTTCTTTCAGTGCACCACAACGAGAACATGCATTTAACTGTACCATTCCAGAACCTTCAGACTGAGCCGAAAATCATTCAACCCAGTTCAGGTTTGGGCAAGGGGAGCTTACCACAATAGCATTGGGAGAATGCATCAGTGCTCTCAGCTCATTGAGATCATTCTCAGCCTAGACAAAAACAAAAGGGAGGGTGATGGAGGGGAGAGACAGAGAGAAAGAAATGGTTAGCTCAGCAGTTTGGATGCATGCACACGAGGAGAAAAAACTAATAACATGAGCAGTATTTTAAATCTTATCATCCATTTCTTTTTTTAAGATGAGTTAAATAAGGCTTTAATTATAAAGCTGACGCTGATGTGTTGCCATCATTAAAAAAGGCAAAATAACAGCTTATTAATGTTTCTCTTAAAACATCCTTTAATCAATATTTGTAAAGCAAAAGTGACCATACTATTTGTTATTTAATATTATAAAAGAGCAGGTAAAAGACCTTACTCATTTTACAAAAGAAAAATGGGATGGGGGAGATGGGATGCAGGAAGGATTTCTCCTTCGTATTCCTCGCGTTCCTGTTGTCCAGAAATGTTATTTTTCCATCCTGCAATGATGACCTAAACCCATCATTCCAGAAGATTCACAAGGCCATTAATATTACGCTGTGTTTGTTTTTAGAAGCTTTGGGTCTCATATGTTGGCACAAATTTACTGTCCATCAAAGTGGGCGTGAATATGTAATCATGTTAACCAAAGACCTACCTTGTCCCATTCGCCCTCCATGACGTGGTTACGGAACTTGGTAGCTGAGGAGTGTTCCAGTCTGCAGCCCGATTCCTGCATTAGCAGGTCCACCGTCTGACTACATACACACAGACAGAGATAAAGAGGCAGTGTTACAGGCTGACATACAAACATGGATCTGACAGAATCCAATGAAGGAAAAGATACGTTGAAGTATTTAAAACAATTATATGCTGAGTTAAAAAAGCAAGCAAAAAAGCAAGTATTTCAGAGCTCAGTCTATTAGAAGGAAAATGAGAAGTAATCAGTTTGACGTTAAAAGTTAGCACATGTAGGGAGATTATTGAGGAGTGCTTGCTGATCTTATGACCTGTGGATTATTCCATGTTAACAAGGACAGCAAAAAGGTGAATGGGAGATCTGCAACAATAGTTTTAACATGTGGACAATAATAAAGGTCTACAACAACAATTTTACAATAATTACGTTTTTTAGCCAACAGGATTAAGAGCATTTCTACAAAAAAAAATGTCAAAAGGGGGGCAATTCCTGAGCAGCAGTTATGTCAGCAGAGTGCTATTAGAGGACGGTAGGAGGTTCACTATCATGAACTGAGCTTCCATCATGTCAGCCTGTGAGCCACGACCATCTGTCCAATCACTATCTCTCTCTGCTAAACACATTAACTTTAAACAGGTTTGCTGAAAAGTGTGTGTGTGTGTTAATGAGAGAGGGTTGTGGATGGGGGTGGCAGACACCTTCAGCATGATGACATCATTCTCAGGTATCAATGGAGTGGCGCAGCAGCTCTGTGTTTGGCCTCTCATCCTGCTACACCGATTCTTCTTGCATTTCCCCAGCTGAGATATAGGGGCTCTCTTTCATACCAGCCAATGCCATGTACTGTATCCCCCTGACCCACCCTCTTTGTAAACATAGCGGTGTGGGGCTGTCTTTTATTAAAGCCTTGTAATGGCAGCTACACTCTCAGTTGGATACCAGAGATCTGCGGATGTATAGCTGCCCAACATTGGCTACCAAAACAGCAGCTCTGAAGAAGAACGTTAGACATAGATTTCTTGAAAAACCCCTCTATGCTATAATTAGATTCACAGCGCTTCCATCTAAACCAGCTGGTAGAAAGCGCAATCTGTATCCGCCATAAACCCACCGATTCTCCTCAATTCACGACCAACTGTCGCCCACAGTATTGACTGCTGTCTTTAAATAAATACATGCCCTAACACATGCACGTCACCTTTGTGACTGGCTGTTGACACACTGCTTACACAGTGACAGTGGAATAAAAGCAAATCAATAATCTACGACGAAAGTCAGCATGTTAAGAAAGCTGTATAATATTGTGATTGACCTGACAAATAAAAAGCTTGCTAGAAAAGATAGTTCAAAGGGTTCACTCTGAATACTAAAATAACCAGGACAGTCTTCATAACTAGGCTTGTTATTGCAGTCAGGCCGAGCTATTAATGTTACTCTAACACGAATTCGGAAAAAAAAGAGAAGAAGAAGAAAAACATATTTTTCCTGAGGCAGCCAAGCTAGAAAAAATAAAGAAAAGCCACTAACCATTCAGGCAAAAACCAACATTGACAACCCGCACATTAACATTTCCTCCGCACTTTTTATAAACACTATAATGCACTGGGCAAAAAAAGACCATCCTGCTTGTCAATTAGGAAACTAAATAAAGAAGATCTATTCCCATGACATTGATTTTTAAACCATAACAAGCCAACAGATCCTCGCTGCTCTGAATAAACGTTACTAATGTTAGATGATGTAATGCTTTTTATACAGTGCGAAATCCTTAAAGATTATTAACGAATCGTGGAGCTAATGACAAATAAAATTATTCATAAACTGATGATGGCACTGTTAAAGAGCAAATGTAAGGCCGTGTTTTTTTTATGTTTGTTCAAATGGTTAATGTCAGGACACAGCACCTTAGCGCAGGCTAATGCTGCTAGCTATGAGGCTAACTGTTATTGTGCAAGATGGACCCCTTCTTCTTCCCGAGCCGAGCTCAGAGGCTAACTACCCCATCCCCCATGTTTGTGTCTGTCAAGCGCACTATTAGCGCTTTTACCAGCTGCTACTGAGCTGCTTCACTAGAACCGCCAGATATATATATCTCGTACTTCATGTTCAACTCTAACTTTGTATTTATTTGGTTGTTTTTTGCTCGACTTTCAATAAACTTACTTCAGCCCTAGTCCGTGGAGATGTTGCCCTATTAATCGTATGACATCTTCCTCCGCCTGCGATAGTCGTTTTTTCTTCTTCAAAGAGCCGACCTCCGAGCCCGAAGCTGTAGAGGCAGCCGAAGTCCCCGAACCGGGCCCTGTTGCAGACCCGTTACTGGTACCGATATTAGTTCCGTTGTCTGTGCTGGAAAGAAGCCCGTTCGAGTGGTTTCCACCGGCCGAGGATGACTCCCCGTTTTGTGCGCTGTTTAGGCAGGAGATATCAGTAGATTCTTGTCCCTGTCCTGCCCCGTTTGCCTGCATGCTGCTGCTGAGGTTGTTGACTACACTTCGGTTAAAGTGGATGGCAGAGGTGGCTTGGGAGAGTGGAGAGGTGGTAGCAAGTCCTAGGACAACTCCAGAAAGGCCTGTTACAACTGCTGAAGCCCCGGGCTCTCCTGCTCCCTCCGCCGCCGAGGCTCGGTGCTTCTTCCGCGGGGGCGGCGACGCTCCGCCGGTGTCCGAGTCGGAGGAGGAGGAAGCGGAGGCCAGAGTTTCCTCACCGAGAGCGGCCGTGGTTAGAAGCCGGCGGAGCTCCGGGTGGGAAATTAAGGTTAATCTTCCAGATTCGAGGCCTCGTTGTCGGGCTTAGAGCGGACTGTCACTGTGAACGCGCTGTCAGTTAGCCCGTTTTTGTTGTTGTTTCTCTCAAAACAGCTGCAGCTCTAATGGAGTCCTGACGCCCTGACGTAACCGGAAATTCCTACACTACCAAGTTTCCGGGTAGAATTATAATCCGTGGGTGGCGCATTAGAACCTAGTTAGCATAATAATTACTTGCTAACAATAACACATCACATTAAAATTCATTTGAATGTCCCCCAGGCACTTATCTTTAATATAATTGCAGTTTCAAATTACTGGTAGCATATTGTTAGAAACTCAAATTGACTTTCCACAGGTGTCCAGCTTTTTAAACTTCGACTAATCCATTCACAATTCAATCGGCCAAAATCACAAAGCCCACAGTTTTTATCCTAAAGAATAGACACACGTATAATGTAAAATGTGCAACTTGGAAGGTATCATGAAAATTGACAAGAACGTTGGATTTCCGATGAAACATACACAGGAAGTGGTTAAAATATTTTGCCACATAATCTACTTTATAAAAATGTATTTGAAATCTTTAAAGATATAATCGTTATGGGATCCAAGATTATACTAATTTGGTTATAGACTATTGTAGAAAGAAGCAATAAAAATCACTACCCTGTACTGTGATAGCTACTTCAACGTATCCTTGATGTAAATATGTATGTATTTTCATTCTTCTTTATAGTACCAGCTATAGCTCAATCCAAGTGTCTAACTTAACCCTGCAGGAACCCTTATTGTCAGACTCAACATGTGTGTTTTTTTTTTTAATGTGCAAATAAGTGAAATGACAAATTATACAATGAACAAACTTACATTATATTTGAAATCACATAATTCATCATTCAAATGATCTGTATTTATGCAAAAATGTCTAGGCCTTTAGCAATTTAGTACCATTAGCATTCTAACATGCCAAGATATAGGTGGTGATATTTGGCATAGGTCATTGTTATTCTCATAAAAACAAAAACGCGCCTTAACCCTGAGTATAAGTTCGAGAAGACAAATGATAACAGCTGTGTTGACAGGTGGGTCTTGGAAATGAACTGTTTAGTAATTTATCTGGCTGCATGTGCAGATGACCTGTGTAATTCAGTGTAAACACTCCACTTGTGTTAACCTACCCACATTGCATCTTCATTTAAAAGACAATCTCAAACATTTAGTGCAAATATATTTTATTGACAACATAAATACAGTGTGATTAACCTGCATTGTTTTACAAAACCTGAACCCAAGAGAAACTGCAGAGGAATTTAATTTATAAGTCTGTGTTGAGCTTTTAATTCTCATAGCACTCTAAATCAAACCCAAAGTGATAAAAATGCAGGAGCTCTGATAGGCAGTCAACTGTATCCGGCCATTATTTACAGCTATATAGACTTTGTTTATGTTCTTAAATTCCTTTATGGAAGAAATGCTATTTTACAGTTGTAATGCTCATTATAGTACTATTTGTTTGAGTTTTGAGTACTACCATATGTTTTACATTGCTACAGAGTATCAAAAGATATGTCAAGAGCTTGTGCATATGAGAGAAACTGAGAAGAATGGACATCAAGCTTTGGCTTTCCCTTGTGTTTACCAAATTCCATAGAGTCAAGAAATGTCTCCAACTTGGTGTGGAAGGGCAGTGGTCACTGGACCACATTTGCTGCTGGGTTTGTCTTTTCCTTTCATGAAGAAGGTTAGCAGCTCCCCTTTCCCTTTGACAAAGATGGGACCTCTTCGAATAAAGCGGAAGCCATACTCCTTTAAGATGTCATAGCAGTCTTCCACCACCTGAGGGCAGAGTAGGGTGTAACATTTGAAGACAAAAGAGAATAACAGAAAGCATCAGTTACTTTTAAGTGGGATTTTACCTGGATGTTTCCCATCACTCCTGTGGATTCCATTCTGCTTGCCACATTGACGGTGTTGCCCCAGATATCATAGTGAGGCTTACGAGCTCCAATAACTCCAGCCAGAACTCCGCCCTTATTAAGACCTGAAAGAGATTAATGGGAATATATTTACAAATCAGCTTTTTCATGCACACACAGACAGGCTAACACACACGATGATTCATCCACTGACCAATCCGAAGCATGAAGTTGTTGAAGGACTGTTTGTTGAGGTTGCTGAGGGTGACTTTCATAGCTAAAGCAAAGTCCGCCAGGTCTGCCAGGTGCTGCCAGCGCTCCATCAGGGACTGATCTTCTGGCTATGGAACAACACCACAAACTTCACACTCACTAGCATCAGTATTTACAGTACAGGCAGTTAAGATAATATGGCACCATGAATTGGTATATTTCTGAAAAAACGAAAGAAG
The DNA here is from genome assembly GCA_020745685.1 of Tautogolabrus adspersus. NCBI lineage: Eukaryota > Metazoa > Chordata > Actinopteri > Labriformes > Labridae > Tautogolabrus > Tautogolabrus adspersus. Next base: position 17,378,097 of record CM036543.1, on the reverse strand, counting down.
ATAATTTAAAGATTGAAGGTGTTAACACCTTGCGGTTGCTGTATCCATTGGTGTTGCTTTCTGGGGTTAGCCCTGAGGCAGCCATGTAGGTGCTTCCTATTGTCTTAATCTTGGTGATCCAGCGAAATTCATCCCTGTCTAATAACTGGCATAGAAAGTGGACATATGTTAGCCAACGTGACTTGTAAAGGCATTCAAAATCTATGAAGGTTAAGGAAATTTGTAACACATGATCTCAATAATTAGAACCAGCTGTACAACCACTGCAGGTACGCACGCTGTCAAAGTCTGAGATGATCTCATTAAGAATCCTCAGACACTCTATGCCTCCATTGTTGATGCTCTCCTCGGTGTAGAAATCAGAAAAGTTGGGGATGGAGGCAAACATCACACCTGTTTCTTCGTAAGACTGGCTGTACAGCTCCTATAAATGACAAGTGACATGATGTTAGCTTGTTTTTATTTGAAATTGGTTAATATGTTCTTTTACAAAAAGCTATATCACTGTTGCCTAGGTAGGTTACACCAGGGAGCACAAATATGCTATTTTGAAATAGACCACAAGATGGCACTGATGTGCCAAGCATCGTGATGAGACGTCATCAGATGCAATTAACGACAGTAAATGAAATTGCTTTTAAATAGCAACAATCTGTTACTCATAGAATTTCTCTACCTCTGCACTCACTGCCCCTATGTCTTAAAATGATACAATGACCTGGCACATGTTCACACGTACGTCATCTCTCTTCTTAGATCCCAGGAAGTGTTTGGCCACATGCTCTGGCAGCATATTGGTCACCAGAGCTTCGTTCCAGCGTCTCATCTCGAACACCCTCTCCTTCTGGTCACGGACACCAATCTTCCACAGGAACAGTTTCCTGGACTGTCGCTCCAACTTCACACACAAAGGAAGGAAGGAAAGTCATATGGAAATAAGATTAAGAGAGAAGGTGACTTAGTTATTTGGGGAAAAACACAAAATTTTAGACATTTTAGAATGGCTGGATGGGAAGAAGGAAAATTACCTCTTTAGGGTTATGACTTTCAAACCCTTGGCAGACAGGCAATGTGTCATAGACTTAACAGGAAGTTGACTTAAGTGACATCATACCCTTTGTTTTGTATAACCCTTGAGTTCAACATTTTGGCTATCACCATCTTGTCTTGTTTTTGTCCACAAGCAACAATATCTTTTCAAAAAGTGGATATGTATTACTAAATCTCTATCCTTGCATGTTTTTTTGGTAGCAACTTTTAAATCATAGGTAGCCAGGGCCTAAAGCGTACACTTCTTTATTGTCACTTTGATTCTTAATCTACGGTGGCTGAAAAGTGCTAAACAAAATTACAAAGTGTAAAACACTTTTACAAAGCTTGAAATTTACATTTTTGAAAAAAAAATTACATTTTATAAAACAAAATTACAAAACCCAAAACACTTTTACCAAGGACAAAACAAATTTACAAGATGTGATACATTTTTACAAACGCTGAGACAAAGTTACAAGTGGCAGAACACTTTTACCAGTCCCCAAACAAATTTACAAACGACAGATTCTTGACAGAAAGGGAATGTACCAAATGCCGGAAGTAACCCAGAAATGTATATCTGGTCCTTCTGTCTCATCGGTGTCCTTTAAAAGTTCAAGAGAACGTCCACACGAAAAGCAAAACTGATTAATCTGGCTCAAATGAGTTCCACAAAACGGGCAAAACATCGTTCCATCGCCACAAACTCTGTATCACTCCATATCACTGTTCGCCAAGTCTTTCCGCCAAAACAAACAAAATGACCCCTCACTCAATCACTTCCGGGTCACCTCTGGCATTTGGTACATTCCCTTTCCGTCCAGATTCTGTTGTTTGTAAATTTCTTTTAATAAGTCTCTAGGGGTCAGCACAGTGTGACACAGTGTGTTTGCCTGAAAAAGCTACTCACGTGTCGGGCAAAGAAGTAGAAGCCAATCATCATGACGATGATCATCATGGTCATAAGGTATTTGGATGGCACTATGGATGATCTGTAAACACAAAAATAAGGGCAGAATAGTTACTAATAACATACATAAACTGCTTCTACTGTCTATTGTTAATTGATGTATTGGACCAACAACTGTAGATAGAGATTCTGACCTGTATGAGGCAAACTGTATGTAGTCATAGAGGTCATAGATGTCCCGCCAGCTGTAGATGTTAACAGCTCCAGTTGCTGTGACAACCAGAACCATGAGGCCCAGTTTAATCAGATGGCTGACCTGAATCAACATGGCGGTAGCGATGAGTGACATCACTGCCATGAAGCTGTAATGCTTTGGGTTCTCCACACAGCCTCGTTCGCTGAATGACTCCAGTACAGGGCCAGATGAGCTATTGAAGACTCGGAAGGACGGAGGAACACAGCTCAGCTACAACATCACAAACAAAGAGTGGTTTTCTGTCAATGTAACCCAGTGTTTATAGCTCGGACATGATTTGATACTTTTCCCTTCACTATCTGCTGGACTCTGTCCTCTCTGATAGAGTGTGGGGAATGACATGTGAGCCCCAGGTCGGATTCGAACCCAGGCCTCCCGCTTAGAGGACTATAGCCTCCATACATGGGGCATGCGCAGTCACCGTGGGGCTACCGGCGCCCTGTGTTTCAACTTTTTCACGTTGTAAAATCTGTTACAAACCGCACAAAAGTAAATAGATTTATACTTAATAAATATACCTGCATCATTAAAATAGGACTCTTGCACTTTACAAAAGCAGCAACAGATATAGCAGAACCTGTCCCTATCATTTTAGTGTAAGTGTGACTGTCATCTCTACATGAAAGCTATGACATAAAAAAATTAAGTTCACTTTAGCGTTGCATGTACCTGTCAGGTGTAGATGCAGCAGTGTGTTTAACAAGCTGCTCCTGTGGGGTCTAGACAAATGAGCCTGCAGGCAGCGAGACAGACAACTAATGGAGCCCACAGGGAGCTTGAAGTCAGACACATGAAAGGCAGTGAGAGTTTGATGAGGACAAAGTGGAAACTCACTAAGGGGAAGACACACACTAGGGTTGGTTGATACGACAGTTAATACCAAGTAATGTTTGACTTAAAGAACCACCTTTTTTTTTTCCAGTGGATTAGCTTAAAACATACCATGAAGTAATATTTAGCAATGATTATCTGTATGTCTAAAAGCTGCTATATCACAATGAATCTTGTGGTTGTTTCAAGAAATTACAAATACTGTGAGAGGATATATAAGTCAAAGCACCCACCCAGAACACAAACATGCATGCAATCGGAGTGATAACAAAGTGTGTTTGTACCATGTCAGCAATCACAGCCATGGTAAGAACGAAGATGGCCGCCATTGCCCAAGTGTTTCTGGCCCACCGTGTGCGATCGATCCACAACGAGAAAGACACCAACCTCTTGGAGAACATCTGTGACCCAAAAACCCCCCCCACAAGTTTAGACTCTGAATCACCTTTTATCCAATAAAAGAAATATGATTAAAATTAGAAATTAAATGTTGTAGTAATTGTGTGCTCTCTGTATCAGAAGCAGTGTAAAATACTATTGTTAAGGGTATTCAGCCAAAAGGTTGTAAAGCAAAAACATTGAATTTTTTACCATCACTACAAATATGGATACTACTTTAGATTTCTCACCCTGGGGAAGATGGCAGCAAGGGAGCAGACCATGAGTATGAGCAACAAAAACTCTCCTATTGCCAGAGTCACATAATTCACTGCCAACCTAAAACAAATACATCGATATGAAGTCAACTTGCTGGTGTATTTATGCATGATTTTTTTTTTTTTTTTCGGGGGGGGGGGACGTTTGCCTTTCATTAGAAGGGATTACTTAATGCAATAAACAAGATGTAGGCAATGTGAACTCACTCTGGGTCTATGAACACCTCCATTGCCGTGATGAAGAAAAGCACTATGAAGCAGCAGCAAAAAGCCGCTCCGCTTCGCTTCTCTTTCTCTGACGAGTAATGCTCCTCCAACTTCCCGTCAACAAAACGCAGAGACACGCGATTGATCTGATCATCCTTCATTCTGGTAACATGAAAGGAAAAAATACTTAATTATTAAGGGGTTCAGAGAGGAGAACAAGACTTTCCTATAAGCAAAACCTGTCTTGAACTTTCAAGTTCAAGTTTTGATCTTTTTCCTCTGTCAAATTTTTTCTTACATTTGCTGAGTTTCTCTTTCCTGAAGCTCTTGCTGCAGTCGTCTGTTGATCACTTGTTCCTCGACCATCTTCTTTCTCTGTGGGTTTTTTAACAAGACAAGAAAGAGTTTATAAGTAACATAATAAAAAATAAAAAAATGAAGTTGCATTTCATTGTACAAAGGATATTGAGTTTGTTTCAAACCATCTTTAATCACTTATAGACAGACCAGTCCATGAGCTTACATTGGAGTCAGGTTTATACAGCTACCAAATAATACAAAACATTTAACATAATTCACCTCGTGTTTGGACTCAGTGGATGTGGATTGGGGTGAGGCTGGGCTACCATTGGATGATGTAGTGTTGATCAACTGATTTGAGTTTCTGTTGGACAATGTGCCTGGTTTCTGAGGGAGGAATATAAGAGGAAAAACTCAGTTAAAGTAATAAAATGTACATTGGATTTAATGGATTATTAATCACTCACATTTCCACTGAGCCCATTTGTCATCTCTTTAGACACTTGAACCAGGTATGTATCGATGCCTTTCTCCAGCAGGTACTCGCATCTCTCCCCTCCCTCCCCCGGCTCCAGCTCAAACTCTCCGTGCAGACTGTCCTTGGTGGTCTGGGAAATATGCACTCTCCTGGGTAGTACACACAAACTCTTTTAAATAAAACACATGTAACATGTCGCGTACCCTACAAGCCAAATAAATATTATTTTCTCCTACCCAGGGATCCCTCCTGATTCCATTTTATTGGCTACAGTGACGTCAGTGGACCAAACATCAAACTGCCACCTCTTCTGCCCGAGCACTCCTCCCAGCACGGTGCCTGTGTGAACGCCTACACGCATGTCTACTTCAGTTTTTGTCTTCTCTCGCACGTAGCTAGAGCAAGAACAAAAGCAGAGAATCAGTCAGTGCCTTTAATGTGAGTACCTGTTGTTTTATACACAAGATTTATAATAAAATAACTGTGATAAAATCAAAATCATCACTGCCCTTTCCCCTCACACATTTGCTATCCTTTGGGTGTATTTATTGTTTTGCAACTTGCATCTTTTTTAGTTGTTGCCGTGATGTGAATAAAACTTACGAGATCGCATCTACCATTGCTAAACCCATCATTATGGAGCAGACAGCGTGGTCCTCTCTGAAGTCAGGAAGACCACAGATACAGTAGTAACAGTCTCCAAGGATCTTAATCCTGAGCTGGTGGTATTGCTGCAAAACGAGGCCAGAGCAAGAGATATTGTACATATTAGAGGAAAAGGAGCAAAGAAAAACATTTGCATTATCTAGAAAGAAGGAATTATGAATGTAAAAGCTTGAAATTAGTATCTTCACTAACATTTCTACTTCCTTTATGCTTGTTTTGCTTCCTTTTTTTAAACTTCGCTCATATGTATTCTTGGGTATATTGTTGGTATGAGTTTATTTCAGTTAAGTTGCGAGACAAGTTTCAAAAGAGGAAGAAAAACAAGCATGTGGAGAAACTACAGAGGAGTCAGACACTCACTGCTGCCAGTTTATCGAATCGGGCGAATAGTTCATTAAGCAGCTTGACGAGCTCGTGAGCGCTGCAGGCTGAGGACAGCTGGGTGAAGCCAACAATGTCAGCAAAAAGGATACTGAAAGGAGAAGTGAAGAGTTGTTGCCGTCACATTTAACAAACTATGAAAATTGAGAATCTTAAATCTTTGTAAACTCCAAAGAAAAAAGTTATTTTGTGCCCCCTGACCTGACGTTTTCATGGCGGTACATGTACATGGTGTTGAACTGTTGCTGCTGCACCTCTGTCTGATCAGCCTGGTTCTTCATGCCCTGCAGCATCTCATCAGCAATGTGTTTGGGAAGGATGGACAATAACAGATCCTCCTACATAAAGCCACAGATGGAGGAATATTTTAAGTTATGACAGGCATGAAAATAAAATGAATTCTTGTTTTTTTTGTAAGTGTCATTTACACTCCTTTAACCAACCAAGTAGCAAAACCAAGGGAGGAGAATTACTGAGCAAAGGAAATCTTTAAATCAATCTATCAAAGCATTCTGCAATAAATTTAAAATACTGAGAGCCACGTGGCATGGGATACATTTTAGCTTTATTATAGAATATAATGGCTTTGAGGAACAAATGGTTCCTTAATCTTTTATTTATGCATCCTTTTAATGCTAAATATTTGACCTACATAGTTTAGTAAGAAAATGAAATGAAAAGCACAAGGAGCATAATCAAAATGATGTTGTAACAAAGCTTAATCTGACCATGGAGTCTGGTCCCTGATGGAGGCTCTGCTGGTGAAAACAAGTCTCTCTAATCATCCTATTAGCCCTGAGCTGAGGAAACATGTTGTAATGAGGAAGCAGGGTGTTTAACAACACAGGTGTGTTCACCCAAAATAAGAAACAGTACTGTTTCTCTGTGTTTCTCTAACTAACCTGCTGTGTGCTCTGCTCCTCCAGTGTGAGTTTGACCTCCAGTGACTGACGGGCCTCCAGAAAAGCTGTCCTGTACTTCCTGTCAGCCATGTAGTATGACATCACACCCACTATGGCTGAGCCCAGGTACAGCATCACATTGGCAAGTAGCTGAAGACAGGGGGAGAACTTACCACTATTTCTCAAACATGTTTAGCAACCAATTTACTAGACAGTTAAACCTGAATAGTTGACGATTATAAATGTTAACTCCACAGTTATAATAAAATATAATTTATAGCATTGATATTAGACAAAGAATGCTTTTTTTAAAATAAAAAGAGTTGAAAAAGAAAACAACATACAATCAGTGACTACTTTGAAAAAGTGCAGGTAAAACAAAAAAGTTTTATCCAGCATTTACATTTTGTTTTACACAATTCTACTTTTTTTTTTTTTAATCTATTTTTATTTCATCTCTGGAGCATCATGGGTATACTGTAATGCTTGTGTGCCATCTGCTTAATGATATAAGTCACAAAATGCATCACGTGGCATCTATAAAGAAAACTACCATCATATTGGGCCCAATTGAATAAGCTCACAAAACAATTTCCAACCAATTATGTGGTGATAAAATATTAGATTAGATCTTGCCTCAATTGTGTTAACCAAACGATCAAGGGCACATCACAAAATAATAACATTGAAGGGCCTCTTTCATTCCTGAGTCACAGGTGCTTTGTCATTATCACTGTTACTATGGGGCCATATTTACCTGTCTCACTAGCATTGGCCCCTGCAGGTTATCCTCAAACCTCTGAGCCACAGTGACCCCCAGCACCAGCGTGTGGACCCCGCAGGAGAGCGCGGTGAGCAGCAGCAGCGGCACCAAGTTCAGGGGGAGCGTCAGGAAACAGGAGAAGCTGAAAAACGCCTGCCAGCCCACAGAGTCACTGGCCTGAGGGAAACGCTCATAATTCAGACACATGTAACTCAAAACGTGGACGGTTATCATCAGCCACAGTATGTACGGCACTGCTCCGCGCCACACAGGTGACGAAGGAAGCTTCTGTAACAGACAAAGCACGTAGAGAACTATATCCGCAACAAGACCCACCGCTGCGACAACTACCATCGCTTGCTTGTCCCCAGTGTACACCACCGCGCACATTATGATGATAAAACTGTTAAAAAGAGCTGCAAACATTCCCAGCATGGACAGGTTTTCTTGTCTCTGTCGGCGGAAGTAGTTTTGGTAAATTCTTTCCAGTGATTCTGGGGTGAAAGTGAGGCGCACCGCGCTCGGCAGGCAGCGGCAGCAGCTCGCCTGGAGTACGGTCACCTCTCGCGCACGACGCGCCGCGTTGCTGGAGTCACTGGGAAATTGGGCCGAATACTCCACCGAGTACTCCGCAGACTGCTCCGTGTCTGTGGTGTGCACCCGGTTCAAAGACATGTTGATATTTTAAAATGATCCTTATGAAGTAATACTGTTATTCCTGGACTTTAGAGAGTAACAAAACCAATGGAAAAGTAAAAGTTGTGATGCGTCCCATCTTTGTGCTACTTTTGGAGACAGGGTAATTGTTTAATTAATCTGCAATAATCCATCCATGTCAAACAATGGTAGGTCGGGAAACAATTCCAACATAAAATGCTCCTAAAATGACTAATCCACATTTTTACCATGAAAAATCAACCCATATCTTTGATTTTTTTTCCATCCTTTCTTCATTTTATGATTTCAATAACTTCCTTAAAATAGATTTAGATTCTCAGAGTATCTCCCAGTGCTGGAGATGCTCTTTCCCCCAGGCTGTTTTAGAGGAATAACTTCTTGCAACATCTTCTTTCCTGCAGCTGAAGTCCTGTGTGCTGCCATGAAAGACCGACATACCCAGAGGAACAGGTGTATATCCATTTCCATACCATACTAGTGAGGGTAATCTGAGTATACATAGAAAAGAAGAAATCTTATTTTGAAGTATACATCCATATTTTCCTTTAATGCACAGCTGACTCTATTGTAAGATACTCTCCAGTCTCCTGATGTTGTTCTCTGCTCATCTCTCCTCCCACTCCCCCTCCTCTTTCCAAACAGCAAGTCCTCTGTTACTGTTGCTAAGATGAAACCAAAGTAACTGACTGTGACAATTATGTCTTGGGAAATGCAGAAATGATGGCGTGAGGAGGGAAGGAAAAAGGTATTATAATTAACTCAGAGAAAGAAAAAAAAATGCATTTGTTCCTCTATCGTTTTACAACAATAAATACAAACATTGTAATATTTTAGTGACTATTCAAATGCAAGCTTATTTCACATTTATTATTTGTTTATTCATCACTGGTTGTTACAACATTTTGTCTCAATTGTCAATTTTGATCCAAAAACAAATGTGGTTTTCATGTAGTATTAGTATTCATTCAAAAAAGGATATTGCATTAAGCATTAAAGCTAAAATTGTAAGAAATTATTACACATCCTCTTAGTTGACAAACTAATTAAAAACATGTATCTGCTCACATGCAGCATGCAGATTCAGACAAATTGTCAATCAGTCTGTGTGTGCACTTTCCTTTGCTGGTGATCTTCCTATCATACCACTAAGAGTACTTCCTAAAGCCAAAAGTATGGCCACCAGAACTCCCATAGTTCCCAGTTTCCCCAGAGCTGCAGTACCAAGAGCTGCGGCCCCTAGCGCCCCGGCTCCGATAGGTGCCGCTGCCGCGGTGACCGTCTCCTTGCCGATTCCTTTAAGTAACTTTGGCCCCATGAGAAGGCCCCCTTGTAGATTCACCTGAGTGTTGAATGGGCTCTTTGGTGCACCAAGGACAAAGGCCCCCATTGCAACAAGTGTTATTGTTAGAAGTTCTGATGTCGTCAGCATAGAAGATTTAAGTGCTAAACCTTGCGTTGCAAGAATTGCACCGCCAGCAACTGAACCTAAAACTGCCAAAGCTGAATTTCTTGTTCCGAAAGCTTGATTTGCTGCAACACTCGCAGCTCCGAGTGACACCCCTGCAGCTGTAATAGCTCCTAACATCCCCCCTGTGCTGCTTCGGGCCCCTAGAGAAGCTTGCAGTAAGGCTCTCAAGGCAACTGATGATATTACAGCAGCTCCTACAGCGACTTTTCCAGCCATGTCTGGACCCAGTCCCACCATGGCCACTGTTCCCAGACCAGCTCCCAGCAGCCCTGCAGATAGAAATGCCACCCAGAGGACAGATTCTAGCATTACAACCACCTCTTCTTCAAGCACTTTTTCTGCTACACCTGTACATGAACCTATACAGAACCCCAAGATCCCCACAAACACAGAGTAAAAGAAAATCCTCTCCAGAAATTTGCATCCAGTTTTAGATTGTGGTCTTTGTGTTGTCTGCTCTATTAGGGCCTTTCGAAGAGCACAAAGCAGGGAGATGGTAAATCCCATGCTAAGGAGTCCAGCTATGACACCCAATCTGCCATAAACTATGCTGAGGTAGAGAGTAGCAAAAATGATTAGCAGAGCAGTGGTCATGTCGTTAATGTTGGAATATGAGTAGACTACAAGAACCAGAATGCCTTGGGCTGACATGTAGATCCATGGTGGAAGGAGGCCCGCTAAAACTCCACTTCCAACAGCACCCAGCACAATGAAAACTCCCATTGTGACCTCCACGAACCAGGGCATTCTCAATCCACCTTTATTCCACAGCTTCATCATCATGGCAGTGAGGAGGAAACCGCTGCCCAAAGAAATGAGCACAGAGGTGAAAATGAGGCACGCCGTCACCACCGCAACACCTGTGGATCCAGCTCGTCCTGCAGCCAGAGTGGCAGCCGACAGCAGGACGTCATCTTCAGTCAATGTGGGCTCTACTGCAAATAAAGCAGCTTCTCCAAAAGCAAAACCTGCTGCTGCACTCTGGAGGATCGTCTTTACTGTAGCAGAGACACCTGGAAGGAGAAACACAGGAGAATTTAGGTATTGAGAAAATGCATTTTATTAATTTTCACAATTACTTGAAAGAAAATAAGTTAATTTACAAAAAAAGGAACATATTGGAAATTCTGTACATTCTAAAACACATTATTATTATTGTTAATATTTTTGTTAATATTATAAAAAGGGAGTTGGCAAAACAGGAAATCTACTTTTCACTTTATCAAATGTATTAGACAGCTATGAAATTGTGTTGTTTAGGTTTTTTTGCACATACAAGATTTACCAAAATAACACATGATGAATGATAAAATCAATTTTGTTTTGGATCAAACTTCCGATATCTATAGAAAGTACTCAAAATGATATACAGTATATACACTTAATACATGTTATAGATTCAACAACTCCAAATGTTTTCACTCTACATTAGAAGTTCTTTCACATCTGGTACTTTAAGTATATTTACATCAGAAATCTGAACCTTTGTTACCTTAATTTTGAATGCAGTATTCTTACTTGTATCAATTTATTTTTGTGCTGTGGTATAGCTACTTTCAATGGACTAAAGTTTCTACATCTTCCTCCTCAAATAACAAGCTGCTCTTCGAGTGTTAATGACTGCGCCTGTCACTTTAAGAGAAAAGTGAAAGCACTTGAGTGTGTCCATGCTGAAACTTAAAACCAGGAAGTCTGTCTGAAATACGAAAGAGCAACAAACATTTCAGCAGACCACCTCACTACCGACACACTTCAGAGAATAAATGTTTCTCTCTCTGCATAAACCGTTTTTTATACTGCCAATACTCATTTTAAGAATCACAACAGCAACTGTGTAATATGGCTGCAGCTTTAAGATCCTCAAGAGACATTAACTCTGAACTCTCTGTCAAACAGACAGAATTTGCATCAACCAGCTGCATGGTTATCTGATACAATGTTAAAAAAATAAAACAGTTAATGATTTTTTTGGTGTTATTAATTACGTATCCTTACCCTGGCTTGTTTCTGTCATGGCTCCTGGTGGCTCCTGCTGTGCATCAAGCTCAGAGGCTCCACCTCTTCCTGTTTGATGTCACTTTTGACCCCAGAGGGGTGGAACAAATCAAAAAACACTTTATTAGTGTTTTAAGTATGGAAACTTGACTTGAAGGGTTGGTATAAATCTGTATGAGTAAAAACAATTACACCATTGTCACTTTAGTGTATAAAATCATCATCTTTGCAAAGTTTCAACCTAGTCAAGCTCTAATATATTTATTAAACATGTTCTAGTTTTTAATTTGAGCTTTTTGAATGTTAATGAGAACAAGTGAAGATAAAGTGTAGAATGATAAAGTGTTACATTGTTTTAAATGGTTTAGAAAAACGTTGACTTTTTTTTTTGAGTGCATCACCTGTTGGACTCCGCTGAACTCGGCTTGATGCTAAAGGATCAAAAGAATTCTTGTCCTACTCATTCAAACTGTGATCCCCTAAAAAAAAAAGCAGTTTTGTGTTGTGGCTTCTTTAACACCTTCCAACTGAGTTTTAACCGCTTCCAGACACAATATAGATAGATTAGTCGAGGAAAACAGATTAAAGCTTCCAACATTCATGTAACAGAGCTTTGTTTTTTCTTGTACCCTGCCCATTATTCATGTCAAAACAAAGTGGCAACCTCCACACTACTGCTCCAGAACTTTTATCAGTTATTAAATACTGTATAACTCCTATGGATGTTTTACTGTGAAAACCATAACCTTAAACATTGTTATTGAAGTGCATGAAGTTCACACAGAGGTATGAACTGAATGTGCTGTATTTTCAGCAGTTGTGCTTTTAAAATAATCAACAGTTTATTGTGGTGTGACGGGTGTGACTCTTTTCTTTAACAGGCTTAAGATGTGCTTTTACAGGCTGTTCACAGAGTTCCTCCACTTAATCAAATTCCCTTCCAGGGACAATAAAGGTCTGAACTGAACTGAACTAAATCTTATGTTCACAAGGTTACCTAAATCAGTTATTCTTTACATACTTCTTTTGTGTGGATTGTGGTGGTAAATTCAAAACTGCTACATACTTCAAATTGCATGCACTTATTTGTAACCTGCATTCTTTGTAAATTGATAATCCCTATTATGTTCCTTAAAGTTTTTACAAAAACCCTTCATTCACTCTTCCAAGTCTATAAACTGACAAGATATTAGCATAACTAACAGATGAGTTGTATTATCGTAAAAAACCTTAAATTCTTCTTCTTCTTCTAATGGATTTCCGGCAGGCTGTACCCCTTAAATTAATATTTCCATTACTAGGCCTACTTTAGCTGCAGTGAAATGAGAGAGGAAAGGAACTGAAAACTTTCCCCCTCCTGCTTCCTGCTTCATGGTCAGCTGACGAAGCGCCGTGTCACGTGACTGTAGCTTCCCTTCCTGTCGGAGGAGCTCACTGACCGCTGAAGAGAACTTTATTACGCTGTTGATTTATTAGAAGGTCTGAGCGGAGTGAAGATAAGAAGAGAGAGCCGGACTGTGAGCAGACTTCATACATCTTCGTCTTCATCCCCTCGACCGACTGCTGGACTCAGCAAGATAGTAAGTGTATGAATGTGAGCTAGCAAACACTGACTGTTTAAACAGAAACAAAATCCACATGCATTTATTTGTAGTGTTTTAGAATAGGCACTTCTTGAATAAAAAAAGGTACAGTTTTAAGACGGGTAGAAACATAAAAGTAAAATAAACAAACGATGATAATGTGAGTTTTATCCTTTTTAGTTAATTCATGTTTATTTCTACATTTTTATATGCCATGTTTTAGATAATAAGTTCTGAGTGTTCGTTAAGTCAGCTGATTTTGTGAGTGTCTGATTGGAGAAGTCACCTGGCAGGTTGTGTATGCTCTCTGAGACAGTCACTCCCTACAGGTCAGGTGAGACTCAGGTGGTTTAGTTTTGTAATAGACTCCTGGCATTTGGCACTAAGATTTAGTATCACACCTCATGCACACTGAGAACACATTGCTGAGCCACTATACAGCGGCAACGTCTGATTCATCGTTTTGTCTTTGCAGAAATGCACTTGCCAGTGTTTTTATTTGTATCAACGCTTTCTGCGGCCACCTTTGCCCTCGACAATGGAGTGATGAGGACCCCTCCCATGGGCTGGTTGGCATGGGAACGGTTCCGCTGCGACATTGACTGTAAAAATGACCCCAAGAACTGCATCAGGCAAGTGAACATCCTATGAATATCACACACTGAAATGTAATGTAATCTTCTCTTAAAGTGAGGTGATCTCTAAAATAAAGATTGTCTCACCTTGTAGTGAATCTGAATATGACATATTAAAATACTATACACAGTAAATTGGGCATTATGTTGGTACATGTCACAGTGTCACCATCTTTAAGCATACAGGCAAACTCCGAACTTTCCCTTCATTTGATGTCAAAAGAGAAAAAAAGAGATATTTTAAAATGCACAACTCTTTCATTTTGGTGTTTGAATCAGCTGTGTGAGATATAACCTTTAGACAAGTACAGGAGGTGGAAAAATATTAGTATCGTCCAATCAGACGAGTGGCTCAAGAGTAATCCTCTGGTGTGTTGATGGATGACAAACACATTGTCTTGGTGGAGTTAGAGGTGTGGAGCTCTGCAAACCAGACCTGTTTGTGTTCATACCCTGGTGAATGAATATTGTCAATGGGCAAATAAAAAATGCATTTACAGCTTAGATGCTCTTACAATGAATCGCCACAGTGACATCAATACAGTTTGTTAAAGCCCCTATGAAGTTTTTTTAACTGGTTGTTAAATTAACTGAAATAACCACCAATGGGTCTTAATGACCTATAAAAGCAAGCCAGACCATCAGTAAGATGATTGATTATTTCTATATAATCATTTTCCATGCTCATAATTGCTGCAGAGGGGTAGGTGTCACGGCACACAGCACGGTACAGATAACAGCCTTCTTTGCATTTTGACAGCAATAATTCATGACAAGTGATGTGCTTGACCTTTAAATGGAAGCAGGGTGAGATTTTTTTGTTAAAAAACTATACTTGTACATTTACAGGAAAAGAGCAGCAAAGAATATGTTCTTATCTGTCCTCAGGGGGGTGTCAAAATCAACACAAAATGAAATTTCCTCATAGGAGCTTTAAAGCAGCTTTGATTAATATTCTTACAACAATGTTCAATGTGAAGGGTATTGGTCCTGAAATTAATCTGCAGAGAATTATTACAACAATCTGCAGCTCCCGCCAGCTTTAAGGAGCTTTATAGCACATTTAGCTCATTTGATAACTGTTTTACCTGCAGCTGTACTGTTCAGGTTCACTCTTGCCTCGTAGTGTTGCTTTTTCCCACTTAGGAAATGTTGTTTCAGTTGCTATAAAAATGTTGCTTCAGCAAGGAATATTTCAAGGTTGATGTCCCCTTCCGCAAAAAGGAGTGAGGACATAAAATAGGAAGGCTTGTAAGCTCCTTTCCTTAGCAATAAGAGAGTTCCAATAGCACTTATGGCTGCAATTTAAATACTTCTGGTTAGGGCCCGACTGACATGGTCTGATGGATGTTGATCTATGTTCGATCTTTAGAGATAGATAGAAATAGACATACACATTTATTGCGTTTATCCTTTAAATGCAGTTATCAAACACTTGTGGAATAGATATACAACATAATAAAGACTACATGGTCTGAACTGGAAAGTAGCTGCGCATATGTACATGCATCACCTCTTGACACGCTGGAGACTGATAATGTTTGTTGTAATCCATAAAGCACACTCTGTTTGTGACATTGAACTGCTAGTTTGATACAATGAAACTCAAATCAAATGCTATTTGACTTGTGAATACATCTAGTAATATCTGCGATAAAATGAGCCAATACCGATAGTCACTTGATACGCTAAAATCAGCCGATATTATCAGCCGGCCAATTAATCAGTCGGGCTCTACTTCTGGTTGACTCACTCATTTTGAAAACTTTTTAGGCTAATAGATTAATTCAACTGCAGCATTTGACTTGCATTCATCAGATGGCCATCATACATATCTAATAAAAAAAATACTTCCGTATTTATTTATTCCACCTCCTCATGAGACTTTTCTGTCTTTTTCCAGTGAGAATCTGTTCATTGACATGGCAGACAGACTCTCAGAAGACGGCTGGAGGGAACTCGGTTACGTCTACGTGAACATCGACGACTGCTGGTCCTCCATGGAAAGAGACAAGAATGGCCGGCTGCAGGCTGACCCTAAAAGGTAAAAGTACAGTGTATACTGAATGCTTACGTATGTAGATTGAGTACACTACTTTCTATAGTAAGTGCTGACAGAGACTAACACACACCAACTCACACATAAACAGAAGTGTCTGTTCCTCACTGAAACACTGAGCTGTAACTTTCAAAGCTCGACGGTCAATAAAACTGTTAAACAAGGTGTTTGAAATGTGACTGTCATGCAATCATATGACTCCAAAAATACAGAGTCAGTAACTTCACTGGTCCATTGTATACTGCTAAAATGCAGCATCAGCTTGAACTCATCACGAGGTGGAAGTGTGTTGAAGAAATCGAGACAAACCCTTTTCTGACCACAAATAACAGAACAAGTGGAGTTTCACTGGACCCATTTATAGTCGGTCTTTGTACCTTTTAATGTGCACTCTGGTATTATGTTACATTTTTTCTCTCCATCATCCTCAGGTTCCCAGGAGGCATCCCAAAACTGTCTCGCTACATGCACGACAGGGGTCTTAAGCTGGGGATCTATGGGGACATGGGCACACACACCTGTGGGGGTTACCCTGGCACCCCGCTGGACAAGATTGAAATCGATGCTCAGACCTTTGCCGACTGGGAGGTGGATATGTTTAAATATGACGGCTGTTATTCTAACGCCACAGAGAAAGAGAAAGGTGAGGACAGGATCATTTTTTGTTTGTTGGAATTTTTGATCTTGTTTTACTGATCTTGTTCCTCTCCTGTTTAGGTTACCCTCTCATGTCGAAGGCTTTAAATGCCACAGGCCGTCCTATTGGCTACTCCTGCAGTTGGCCGGCCTACCAGGGAGGGCTGCCACCTAAGGTATAAACAGGAAGTGGTTTATAGGTTCCATCTGTATCTTTATACATGACTTTCTTACAAATTTCTATCATTGAAAACAAAAATCCTGGGGGAAGTAAACATTTTATGTGGATTAGGATATGTTTGAACACTTTAAATCCACTATTTACATGTCAACTTGTTGTTTCTTGTTCTTTATGATTTCAGGTGAACTACACTCAGCTGGGCGAGATCTGCAACCTGTGGCGTAACTATGGTGACATCCAGGACTCTTGGGACAGTGTCCTGAACATTATCAACTGGTTCTTTGAGAACCAGGATGTCCTGATATCTGCAGCCGGACCTGGAAGGTGGAATGACCCTGATATGGTAGGTGTCAGAAGCCGGAAAGGGAAGAAATTCCAGCACAGAGACAAAAAGTTGAATGAAATGACAACGTTTTTAAACAGCTCTGCACTTCAATGATGTGCACATAACCACCCCTCTTCAGGTATAGTAGAAATTACAGCAGACACTAGATTTACATACACAGTTACCTTTTGCTTTTTAACATCTGGTCTTTCAATAATGTGGGAAAACTCAATGTAAAAGTTAAAAAACAAAGGCTTTATTTTAAACATAATGCATGCATATTATCTGTTGCAGGAGCTAATAACAAAAAAAGCTACTGATATTGAATCGTACTGTCTTCCTTTTATCTTCAACGTCCACAGCTGGTTGTTGGGGACTTTGGCCTCAGCAAGGACCAGTCTCGCTCTCAGATGGCACTGTGGGCAATCATGGCTGCCCCTCTCTTCATGTCCAACGATCTGCGCACCATCAGCAGCGAAGCCCGCAGCATTTTGCAAAACAAAATGGTTATCAGCATCAACCAGGACCCCATGGGCATCCAGGGTAGACGCATTGTAAAGGTAACACTTTTGAAATGGATCCTGCACTGTCTTGACAGTTGGCGAAGTGTTTCGTACTCGTATGTCATTATTCACACCCTGAATGTTTCTCTTCACCAGGAGAAGAGTGGGATTGAAGTGTTCTGGCGCCCCCTGTCGAACGATGCCAGTGCTTTGGTATTCTTCAGTCGTCGTACTGATATGCCCTATCGCTACCAAACCTCCCTCAGCAAACTCAACTACACCACCGGCAGCTACAAAGTAAGTCCTCTGTAGTCTTCAAGGCAGTCACAGTTTCAGGATTGTAAAACGTCACATAGATAACTGAAACGTGTTCAGTGTCTTCAAGGATCCTTTCTTTAACATGATGGAACACCATATGAGCTCATGTGAAATGGACCCAGAATAGCACCTGTTTGTCGAATATAGATGCATATTTAACAATAGATTATTTTCAAACACTTCTTCGTTTTAGAATTAAAAGCCATCTGCCTTTCTCGGCTGTTAAATACAATTGATAAACCAGAAATTCTCTATTGTGAGGTTGACCCATCATAACTTTATTACACGCCTGTATGAACTTTGTTACTGTTTGTTATTATCATTATTTATCATTGTATTATGACAGGGATACTTCTGATATTCATAATTCCTATTTGAACTTCTAAAATTCTTCATGTTTTTTTCTCATTTAATCTCATAACCACATCTACTTTAAAACAACAAGGTAACTGTGTGTTTGAATACTTAAGGTCCCTCCTAAAAAATTATTTCAACCAAATCTATAATAAGCATGTCTGTCTTTATTATCTGTGTTGCGCATTGATTTTTCGCACTGCAGTACTGATCTACTGAACACACAGTTAAAGCTCCTGTTAAGGGTTTTTAGCTGATTCATGACCTTCTGAAGCAAACAGGGCCTTCAGCAACAGAGACTATTTCTATGTAGCTATCTATGATGTCTGTTACCACAACCACTGGGTAGGTGTTAGAGAAGAATGTTTTTTTTTTAACATTAAGTACAGAGATGATTCACAGAGACTGTTACGTTTAGCTGTGGAAAGGAAGTAGGTTGAGATTTTATGTCAGAAAGCACTAATCTGGCATGTGCAGGACAAGTTCAGGAGAGATAAGATGTACCTCATTATCAACCAGGGGGAACAAAATCGACACAAGCCGAAATCCCTCATAGATGCTTTAAGAACATCTGTTGGAAACTACATACAATTGAGTTTGACAGAGGAATGACTCACTTTTGCTCTTTTACTTTCCCTTAGATCTACGATGTCTTCACTGACAAGCCCATGATCGTGAAAGACTCCACTAACTTTGTAGTGTCAGTGAATCCTACAGGTGTGGTCATGTGGTACGTCTCTGCGCCTAACAAACTCAACCGCCGGCATTTCTATAGAGGTGGAAACCTCCAGGAATCAGTCTACACTGGTGATGAAAACGCCATTCCTCGTGTCTTCCTCTGACCGCTCCATGATTTACCTTTCTTTTTTAATTGAAAATCACATCACTGTTTCTGACACAATACAGTGGCTCTTGATTAAGTGTCACGTGAACATTGTCCGGTGCTAGAAATACTTTTTTCTATTCTTCACAATAAAGTGCCAATGAAAAGTTCTAAATGTTATATAAAGCGCAGCACACATCATGAATCCTCTTTTAGCTCAGGGACGTACATTTTGCCTCTATTTCACTTTCACAATTCTTCATGTGATCCTCCTCTTGAGAGTGTCTGAAACAAAACAAACCTGATCTCACTGGGATGAGAGAAATGATTTGGGAATCACGTCTTGAGCACTGATGATTGATTGTAATATCTCAGGTGAGGTCAACAAACCTGGAAAGCTGCTCCTCCTTTTCTTATACAGAAGCAGGATAGACTTAAGATTCTAAGAAAGGATGATTTTAAGTTTTTGAATTGTGTTTACTTGGAAATTGTGCCTAGTTTAGGCATAAGGTTTAAGTCTGTCAACATCTGAATGTTGCATTGCTCAGGATAATTCTTATGAATGTGTGTTTATGAAATGAAAAGCTTTTATTTGACATTGTTCAGTGAATATGTTGTCTGAAATAAATCAAACATTTGACTTTTAAATCAGGCAATGTTTGTGCTTGTTATGTTCTGAATCATTTAGTTGCTCTTTAGCAGTCTTTCATTCATTATATGCAATGTTAGCCTCTATGGACTTGTGCATTTTAAAGTTCAGTGGCCTAAACCCAAAAACCTGCAAACAAAGGCCCAAAAGCATGTGAGGATCTTGTTGAGTCTACTTATGAGACAGCTGAGACACAAACAAGTGGGCATAGCGAACATTAGAGCTCTTTGGTTTTGCACTGTCATCAGTTTTTATGCAAGTATGTGACATACACGGTTTTGAGTTCAGCTTAGTAGCTTTTCAGGTTAGTTTATTTTGAAAATGTTTTAGGCTGCTGTTTTCTTTTATGTTTTCACCTCCATATTACTAAGTCTCATCTTGTGGTTTTAAAGAGAGAATGTGTGACTTTTTGATCCAGTAGATGTCGCCATTGAGCACCAGCATTAAACCAAAACAAACTGCTGTTTGGCGACACCTCCGCTATTCTGAAGCCTCCGCTCTCCTCCAGCGGCACACCTCCAACCCCTCTCCACTCGCTTTGCATGAAGGAGTAATCAATTAAAACGCACCATAATTTAGCCCCATTAAGCGCAAACGGCGGACAAAATTGTCCTTTGCTCGAGCTGCAATCGCCTTTGGCCTGCTATGTTGTGTTAGCAGGCTAATGTTAGCACACTTTGGTTAACTCTAAGCTTCATATTGCACATGAATTGAACGAGATCTAAAGACATGTGACATCCAAATAAGCAGTGAGTAGACTGTTATTCTTCTTTTCTCTAGTTCTCACATTCTGCCTTTAATAAAAACTTTTATATACTTTTTCAAATGCCAACATAATGTTATACAATAGGCCTAATTTAATCCTAAAACTGCTGCTTTTAAGTTAAATTGGGGGTTTGATTGTCATCAACCTGCCAATTTATTGTAGATCAATTGAAAGGAAGCCAATACCTTTATATTTTAGTGGCATACAGTTAAAGATAGTAAATGATACACAATCATTTTGTATAGAGAGTAACTTCAAACTTCAATACTCTACACATTAATACATCCCTATTGAGCCAGCAGAGGTCAGTGCTGCTCTTCAGCCTGTGTACACTTTACATCAGGAACATCAGCTGCCAAAAAAAGCACCTGCTGAAGATCACAAGGACAGTCAGCCCATTCGACTCAGACACTTATCTCTTTGTTATGATTCAGCCTCCTCTCCTCTCACATCACCTCACATTCTCACAATCGCACAACAATGTACAAACTGTTTTTATACTTATTTGACCTTCATTTCTTTCTTCTCCTCACCTGTATCCATCAGCTTATAATTCTTCATTGTATTCATTCTGTCTCCTCATCTTCATTCCTCCCTCCTCTCCTCCCCTCCTCCTTGTATGAGTCTGGTAATTCATGTGCAAAGTATCATCTCTGACCATGGCCTTTAAACCATGTGTTTGCACAGTCTCACACACTGGAGTAGTCACATGCTATTGCATGTGCATACATATGACTCAGGTAAACATGCTTCGCATAAGATACTCACATACGCACACACAAAGACACTAATTGACACAGGTCATTTCAGGCCAGATCGACAGTGTGTTTGTGTGTGTGTGGGGGGGGGGATCTTTTTTTATTTCTTTTCAGTAATCTCAGATATCTGTTGGCTGCCCAAACACATCTCACTGTCAAGGTCCTCGCCACTTGGGAACATGACGTGGGAGAGAAGTGAGGGAGTAATGATAGAGAAAAAAGAGAACAGTGCAAGGATTTTGGTAAAAGAGGAATGGCGTGGTGGAGGGGAGGGGGGGTGTTGGCTGTCAAAAGTCTATTAGAATTTGCAAAATGAGCGAGGGATGAACAAGTATGGGAGGGGGGAGAGACGACGAGCAAGAGTGTTCCTGCTGATGCTCACGTAGCCCCACAGCTGCAGAGGGACGCAGTTGCCACTTAACGTCTTTGTACCCCCCACAACACCAACACAAGCACCCCCCACTTCATCCAACACACACATTGTTGTCACGCTGCTGGTCACACTCTCTGCCTCGCGCCTCTGAAATCCACCACGTGTGAAAGGGGGAAGGAAAAGTCGTTGCTGCACTGGGGTTGGTAAGATGCTAACAGGACTTTGCATATAGGTCAGAATACATGCATGGTCTCAAAGGAGGTCAGACACACTCAAAATCCCCAAAGTGCTGCCACAGAAAAAATAATGTTACACTTAATGTCTTCCTTAATGTCTAATATTTACTCACTGGTTCTGAAGAGTCATAAAAACCTGCAGTTTTGTTTAAATGTGCCTTATATGCAGATACATTTTTGTAGCAAAATCCCTTGCACACACAGACACAGACAGCGTCACTGTGTCTTGTCTGCTCATCCTGACGTCATCACTCCCTCCGTTGTCTCCTGCCTGCTGACTGATGACATCATCACTGAAAGGTTTAATCCAAAGTAAGAGTTTGAGTTGGGTGTGAAGAGTTTTTAACTGGTTATGAAACAGACTGAAATGAATGGTGATGACTCTTTACACCAAAAGCAACAAGAATAATTCCTATTATATGTTATTTATGCCTCACCACTACTACTGTAAAACCCCCTTTTTACATTTTATACATAAAGTTTCACGTTAAGTGATATCATCAGGAAGCAGGTTGAGATAGTTTGCCAGAAAACATGATTTGGGCTTGTACAGGACAAAAATCAGCAGATACAATGCACTGCTTTGTCAACAGGGGGGGCGCCAAAATCAACACAAACCAAATGTTCCTCACAGTAGCTTTAAGATACCTTTATCTGTTGTAAATGTATCTTAATATGTATTCTGCCTGTTTCACAAACAATTAAATGCCACACCTAGGCCTACTAATAACAGCCTTACATATATTATTTTTAGTGAATCTAAAGGCTGCTCAGCTTCAACCTCTATATTAAACATAATCAGTCCTCCCTGTTACATCATCACTAAAGTTGCTAATATTCTACAATTCTACAATTCACTTAGCAGACGCTTTTATCCAAAGCGACGTACATCAGAGAGTAAGAACAACACAAGCAAGGATCAAGGAAAAATAAAGGAACAATGTCAGTAAGGACGAACGATCAGCTTTGAGTCCGATTGGACACACAGGTGCTGAAAGGCATTGCCCAGAGGCAAGGCACAACATTAACTGCCGTTCTGAGACTCTAATCAGTATATAAACCATCTTATACGTCGTCGTTTTCAAGCAAAAACAAAAAACCATCATCATTACCATCATTACATCGATACTATCGAGATCATCATCATTAAGTTAAGTTAGTAGGTATTCCTGAAAGAGCTGGGTCTTTAGCTTTTTCTTAAAGGTACAGAGGGACTCTGCAGATCGAATGGAGTTTGGAAGTTCATTCCACCACCGGGGGGCGACAGAGGAGAAGAGTCTAGTCCTCGTCTTTGGACCCTGTTGTGAAGGTTGGATCAAACGCCTTTCATTGGCAGAGCGTAGTGGACGGGAGGGAGTGTAGACCTGAATTAGAGAGTTAAAGTAAGGAGGAGCCATTTTTGTTGCTGTTTTGTAGGCGAGCAGCAGAGTTTTAAATTTAATGCGAGCAGTGACTGGGAGCCAGTGTAAGGAGATGAACAGCGGAGTGACATGAGCTCTTTTTTGGAAGGTTGAAGACCAGTCGTGCTGCTGCGTTCTGTATCATCTGCAGAGGTTTGGTTGTGCATGTAGGAAGACCTGCCAGTAGAGAGTTGCAATAGTCTATGCGTGATAGCACAAGAGCCTGTACCACAAGTTGTGTAGCATGTTCTGACAGGTAAGGTCTGATCTTCCTGATGTTGTACAGGGCAAAACGACATGATCGGGCAATCGAGGCTACTTGAACCTTGAAGGTTAGCTGGTCATCAATCATGACACCCAGGTTCCGGGCAGACTTTGTGGGCATGAGTTTGATGAGTTTGAGTTAATATTAATATTAGACTAATCACTCTATTATTACACTAAGCTGTTATTGCTAATACTACACATATACTGTACAATTATTACTGACATTGTAGCTATGAATCTATCTTATTCATTTTTGTTATTGTTGTTGTTGCTCTGTTTGTCTTTATCCTTCTCCTTCTTTCTGGATCTCCCCCAGTTTCCAAGCCCAACACAGTTTCGGCAGATGGCTCTTCATTGTGATTCTGGTTCTGCTCGAGGTTTCTGCCTCCTAAAAGAACGTTTTTTTTCTTGCCGCTGTAACTTTGCTAAATGTTGCTAAGTGCTGTGGTCATGATGCATTAATGTTGGGTCTTTGTAGATAATATAATAAAGAGCACAGTCTAGACCTGCTCTTTTGTAAATTGTCTTGAGATAACATTTTTGAACTGGAGCAAATAAAGATTGATTGATACATGAACACTAACAAAAAAAACAACGTATGCAAATAAATAGAATACATTTTGTTTCCCCATGTTAATGTGCTTTATGACTGAAAGCTTAGTTCTCAGACTTTCCAAGTTGTTGTTCCTTCTTCGGGGCATTCTGATTATTCCGAGACCACATGCAAGCATGGTGAGCAGTGAGCCGGTAATTTCCCGTCAGTGGAAATTTCCAACTGTAACATCTTTCTCTCACACTTTAAAATGCCAGAGACACCTTGCATTTATGTGGTGTTGGAATTATCAGGAAAAATGAGTTCAAGATTTTGAAAGTTTACACCACGGCTCCCTCGTTAACTCGTTAAGTCTGCGAAAAACTTATGGCGCCAGACTTGCTGAGCTGACAGACTTGACTCCACATCACCCAGGAAAAAAGGACTAAAGTTAATGTTGCATGGATGGTAAGGGGAAAAAAAGAATGAATTTAGGACTCTGTGAATCATAAAGAAAAGGACCTTATGCTCTTTCAGATTTACTGTCAGATCTCTCCTTTAACTAAAAATAACTCTTGAATTAAATTGAT
Source organism: Tautogolabrus adspersus (assembly GCA_020745685.1). Classification (NCBI taxonomy): domain Eukaryota; kingdom Metazoa; phylum Chordata; class Actinopteri; order Labriformes; family Labridae; genus Tautogolabrus; species Tautogolabrus adspersus. Next base: position 17,353,586 of record CM036543.1, on the reverse strand, counting down.
TTAGGTTCGAACTGTAGACGTCTGGAAGTGGTTGTTCTGTCCTGTTCTGTCCTATAGATTTTTTACACCAGTGGATGTCCTGCTGGCTTTATGGGGATGCTGTTATTTCAGCTGAAGAGAGGATGCATGAGCTGCTGGTCTTTTAGCAAGACATGTTGACTAATCGGAAATGATGGGTTCATGATGGCAAAAGCATGTCATGTCTGCAGCTGTGAATGTATTCAGTTAAAGATGAATCCATCTCCCTTTACTGTTTATAACTGGTGATGTCTGCAACCACAAACTTCATGTCATATAACCCTGTGGTTGTGATTTTTATGAATGAATGTCTGGATCCGTCCACCAGTGGCTGCTATTGACTCAGTAAAACAGACGCGCCTGGTAACAGTTTCCACGACGCTGCTGTGTACGAGGAAGGCTGCACGTTGCCGAGGCGTTGGGTTCGCATGGCACCAGGCCAAGCTGTCAGCTGCCTGCTTACTGGCACCCTGTGTGGGTCAAAGTCAGAGACTGCAGCCAACTCTGCTCTCTCTCTCTCTCTCTCTCTTTCTCTCTCTCAGACAGACACTTTGACCACACATACACTCTGTCATGGTCTCATTTTTCCCGTTGACTTTGCACAGACATTCAAACACTCATTTTGGTCTCGTTTTCTCCCTCCTTTCTCTGCATTTCACTCTTTCATCTCCTGTACAAACAAATCCTCTCTATCCCCGCTCCCACGGGGTTACTGTGACCACATTCACCTTGATGGAGACGTACTGTACTGTACATCTGTGTGATTTGTGTGTGGTCACCCCTTTCCCTCACTGTATTCTGCTGTTCCTCAGTATTCCCTGTCTGAGGTTTCTGTGTCACATCCCAAAACCCTTTCTGGGCAGAGGAACAAAACCTCATCTTCCCTTTCAGTGGCTGGCGCAGAGCACAGCCAACACAGCAGCAGGATTTGGCTCCAATCGCCAGCAAGGAGAATAGCTGGAAAGGACTGGAAAGAGCAGGTGGAGTTCTTTGGCAAGTGTGTTTCACCGGTATGCATGTGTGTGTGAGTCCATGTGGTACGGGTCAAACTGATAGAAAGATTTCCAGCAGTTATTTGATACACATTAGCACAGCAACAATTTGGTAGGTTACTTGATGCCATTTGAGATGCTGTTGATAATGTATCTAATTTTGGCTGAAGCAACATTATAAAACACAGCATGATGCTTTAGAAACACTGACCGACAATATTAGTTCATAAAGAGGAGTCATGAGTGGGGGGGCTGCCAATGGTAATGGATAGGCCTACTTGAACGGTCAACAATGCTTCTCATAACCTTCAGTCTAGTCCATGAATATACATGTGCATGGTTTTCTGGTCTATTTTTGTGTATGTCTATCAGCGTTTGTCTTTTTAATGCAGCTGGATTTATTCACAATAGTTATGATTGTCATCTCTTCTCTCTCAGCTTGTCAGGCTGTCTGTAAGTGAGGCCATATGTCCCATTCCTGTCTGTCAATCTGTTACTGGTTTGTACAGTTGGACTGCGATTAACTGTGTCTGTATCTAACTAAAGGTGTCCTGAAGATGAGGTCATGCTTTGTCAATGATAACTTCATTTAAACAGATGAAAAAAGCCATGGTTGGATCTCTGATCCTTTAACAGAGGCTTACGCTTTACTTCTGCTTAAGCACAGTGGCGGACTTTCAGCTATGCTAGCATGCTTACATTTTGTTCAGACAGAGGTCCTCTGCAGATAGTGAATGGCATTTGCTCAACCATGAAGTCATCATTTCTATGTCCATTAGTCTAAAGTACCCCATCAGACTGAGCTTTACTTTATCTTAAATGCTAGTTAGTGTCTGCTAGCATGTTTTTATGTAGACATAAAAGGGTTTAGCTAACAGCATCACAGCAAGTCATGTTGATGTTTACATCCATCGCAGTTTTAACATCTTTCAT